>AYKW01000006.1:1298934-1448948 GCA_002760635.1 Ganoderma sinense ZZ0214-1
CCCCCTCCTCCCCCTCCACCACCACAGCCTGAACACCATATGATGGAGCGCCATACAGGATATGCTGAGGAGCAGCAGCAATGGGACGGCACTTACCACGCGATGCAGCCTCCGCCTCCTGGTATGGTGCCTCCACCCCCACCAGAATATGCATACAGGTATCGGGACGACCAAGGTCCAGGATGGGTACCAGGTCCCGATGGCTACTATACTCAGCATGTATGTGCGCTTTATCACATTCAGCGACTGTCCACCGATGGTTTCGAACTTTTTCCCAGTACGAGCAGCCATATCCGGAAGCACCCGACCAGTATATGGAAGAAGCTGGGCCCTCTAATGCCGACGCGGAAATGCCTGTTGCTGAACCCGAGAAGGTGACCAGGGGACGCAAGCGAACCAAACTACAGGTACGGTCCTGGTTGTTCTGGATCCTCGGTCTGTCATGTGCATCTTTGGTACAAGTACTGATGAAGATACTAGCCGCAGCCCGCTGCTCATGCCTCGACGTTGGTTGCGAACCGTCGAAATCCCCCAGGGCGTTCACCAACACCCCCAACGCGAGTTATCAAGAGCACATATGGTGGCAACCTGTTCACGTCGGATGATATCTTGTACTTGAAGCGGTATATCGATTACTGCCAGGAACAAGGGTTGGTACTTAGGTGAGGTGTCGTATTATGGTTTTGTGATGGCATGCTGAGAATCCTTTTTCAGTTTGCGTGAAATATGTGAACGAATAGCAATCAAGGTGTGTATGTCCATCATATCCCAAATGCAACTATATCTAACCTGCACGTATTCCAGGCACCACACCATACGTGAGTACATGCGTACAACATGCCTGTACGATGTCTAATTCGTCGCACAGATTCTACTCTTGGCGGCGATATTGCAACAAGCACAAAATCCGTCTAGGAGGATATGCCATGGACCTCGGCGAAGAAGTCGAAGAGCGAGATCCCTCCTCCATGCCTGTGGAGAATGAGGCCGGCCCAAGCGATCAATCGCAGCCGATGGGCGAACAGGAGATGCCAAGTCTACCTGTCAGCCACGGGCCTGGCGCCATACCCGCCGCGCATCGAGCTGCTGCACAGGACATCGGCCGGACGCGATCGCCGACGCCACCCAGAGCACTGTATCGGAGTACGACCGGTAAAGGCGTTGCGTTTACGGATGACGATGTCATCTTCTTGGTACGCTTCTTGGAGTACCGGACTCGGCAACATGAAAACAAGCTGGATATGGTGCAGTTCTGGAAGGAAGTCGCTTTGAAGGTATGCGTGCTCTATCCATCATCAACGGACGTGCTGTTGACGTCGCGTGGCGATTGGGACCCCTAGGCTCCTCATCACTCTCGCGCATCCTGGATGAAGTTCTACAGGAGGCATAAGCACGAGCTGCATCATGAGCCTGGCGATGAACCGATTCCTGCCCCTCCGGAGAAAAAGATGCGATACAGTCGGAAGGACGACATACTGCTGGCGCAGTATTTCTTCAGCAAACCTGAGGGCACGTCTGATAAGATATTCCAGGCTTTCGGACGACAGGTACGTTCGCCAGTCGCTCGCATCAGGCATTCTTCTCAGGCAAGGTTCTGGTTCGTAGTATCCACATCATCCATGGAAGGGCTGGCAGGAGCATCATCGAATACACAAAGTCAAAATCGACCATCTCATCCAGCGACTGGGTATGGGCGAGAACATTGACGACGACGCTGAGCAGTAGCTATGGTGCTTATTTTGTATACTACGCTCCTTCTAACCTGTTCGTGCGATTATTGGATAGTTGTCGCCTTCTCTATCGTAACGTTCTGACTGCTTGGCTGGTGCTCGCCATGATTCAGGTGGTGTGATAAGTGTGGAGTCGCTAGGTTCTCCACAGTGTTGGTAAATAGCTCCGTTAAATCGCCTAGTAGCATGGCCGATTGATATACCTCGAATCATACGTCTTGGATGAAGGGTCATAAGTATGGACTGGTCTTGACTGCGGCCGGTTTACTTTTCTCCAGGTCGGGCCTTTTGGTAGGCGTTCACTCTGCGCGCGGCGGGAAGTTCATCGAGGGACATACAGCCCTCCATGTTCTTCAAGGCATTGCACCTGCCCCAATCGCTTGCTCAAAGAGAGTAGAGAGGTTGCACCGTTTCCAATTTTCTCCCTTTCTTACGGCGCTGTTCAATACAGCGAGCCTGAGGTGTCCTGGGACCGAGGCGCAGACTTAGACTCCTGGAATACCGTTTTGGGCGGCTGCGCCTGAGCACAGCCACTGCTTATCAGGCTGTGTCCCCTCTGCACTGTGCAGTCCCATTCTTGCTAGCCACCGTCTCAGGTGTTAGCTACCTCATCTATAGTCAAGCAAGTCTTCCCTCCGACCGAAGCCCCAGTTCCTCCCCTGCCTCTGGAAATGTCTGAAAGAAAGCTTGGATACCTAACACAGGAACAAGTAGATCAGGTAAGCGATGTCTAGTACTGGTGTTACCTTCAGCAGGCTGACAACGCAAACTTGACGCAAACACCCCCAAGTTCCGAGCTGATGGGTTCGTTTTCTTCTCCTGTCTTGACCCAATTGTATGTCTCACCTCCATTTTCAATAGATACTTGAGGCTCCCCAGTTTTCTCGAGCCCGACGAGGTTGAAGCACTCCTCACTCGTACCAAACAATTGCTGGACAACTTCAGTATTGAGGACCACCCTCTGGTGAGACCAGTTCCATTCAGCATTCTTATTCTCTTGTTAATCATAGCAAAAACATTCCATCCCGTTTAGACGAAATTCACTACTGGAGACGATAACCATGTCGGCGACGACTACTTCCTAACATCTGGCGACAAGATTCGATATTTCCTCGAAGAAGACGCTGTGAGCAATGGCAAGCTCAACAGAGAGAAGCAGAAAGCCGTCAACAAGATTGGCCACGGTTTGTGATCCACTCTTTTCAACGCATTGCGTGCACTTGCGCTTAACAAGGGGACCTTTCGCAGGCCTCCACGAACTCGATCCTGCCTTCCGGAAAATAACTTTGGAGAGTGAGAAGATCAAAGCTGTAGTCAGAGACCTTCAGTTTCACCACGACCCTGTAGGTCAGTGAACATAGCTCATTTTCATTGGGGTTACGACTGACTCCTGGTGTCAGCTCTGCAATCCATGGTGATCTGCAAGCAACCACGCATTGGAGGCGAAGGTAATCACGCTCCAACCCAACCTGGTGTGAATTCAATGCTGACCATTGCCACAGTTCCCGAACACAACGACTCGTAAGTAATCCTCTCAATAGATGTCTCCAGCTCCTCATAATATCCCTGGTTCAAACATATCAGGACATTCCTGGTAAGTGACGTCATCGAGCGGCATGAACGAAACAATGTTGATATACAACAGTACACCAACCCGCCCTCTGCTCTAGGGTTCTGGATACCTCTCGAGAAGTGCACGCCTGAGAATGGGGCACTGTCCTTCCTCCCTGGCTCCCATTTGATCACTCAAGTCACGAAGCGTTTTGTTCGCCTACCTCAAGGTGGAACTGGTTTCGAACAACTTATTTCTGCGGACCAAGCCAGCCAGCACCACGAAGGGAAATACATTCTCGAGGCATGCACGCCTGGTATGTGTCTTTATATATACCTTTCGGGGACTAGTGCTGAACGACGCTGTGTCATTCGCTCAGGTGACTTGGTCCTTATCCACGGGAGCGTGCTACACAAGTCAGAGCGCAACACCAGCGCCCACACTCGCTACGCATATACCTTCCACATGATTGAGTCGCCCCCGTATGCCGAATACGACGCAAAGAATTGGTTGCAGCCCACGCCCGAGAACCCCTTCCCTCACATCCTCGATTCCCCCAACTCGACCGTCGTGCCCGTCGGGGCGTGAGCGCGGGGGCATCAATGATGGAAGAAGCCAGGTTGGTTGGAAACTGAAGTTACAAGCTCAGGTCTACTTATGCCGCGCGGTGTATGTATGCGTATTGCCATGTATGTGCAGAGGTCGAAGACGGATCATAACTGTTCTCATGCTGCGCTCGTGCCGCGTGCGCGCTATCAACCGATGTCCCTCACATCCCTCTACATCACATCAACTTTCCCGTAGGTTTCCAACTTCTCCGCAGTGAGCGCGCCGAGTTCGTCGATGAGGGCGGGCAGGAACGTCCCGCTGCCCTGGACGTCGGCACGCACCGCCGCGAGCTCAGAGGCGACGGTGATGGCGAGGACTCTGGGAACGTATCAGCGGAAGCCGAAGACTGACACTGAGCGCAAAGGCGGGGTAGGTACGTACCCTCCGATCGCGGCGACGAGCATGTCCCCACGGACGAGTTTCGCATCTTCGGCAGCGTTGGATGGCCGGTTTACCGCCTCTGCCATGCTGGCGCCCGCACAGAACGTTGCGACGGACGTGCCGACCATGCATCCTGACCCCGTGATTTCGCCAAGCAGTGGATGACCGTTTGAAAGCCGCACGACGGTGGTCCCGTCGGAGACATAGTCTGTCACACCAGTGAGGACGACGATTGAGCCTGTGCCATCATTTCAAAAACTGTCTGAAGAGATGAGGGGAGATGAGGGAGGCCAAGACGCTACGTACGCTCTTTCCTCGCCAGGTTGCGCACGAAGGAGACGGGGTCGGCGAACCCGGCCCCTACGCTATCGACGCCCTTGGCTTGCACCTGCGCACGGAGGATAGAGGGAGGCGATGCGTAGGTTAGCGGCAGCGCCCGCACAGCAACACCGATGGGGAGGTCAGGCGGTACCTCGGTGGAATTTGCGAGCGCGGCAAGCTCGCCGGAATTGCCTTTGATGACGGTTGCTTGCCAGGCGTTCAGTAGCGCCGCGGCGGACGTGCGGCGGTAGGTGGTCGCGCCAACGCCCACAGGGTCGAAGACGACCGGCTTACGATTTAGGTTATAATTGAACCCTGCAGCCGGTGTACGTCGTGAGCGGCGGGCGATGTGGTGGTGTGCATCTGCAATCGATTGAACTTAGGTGGGACTGACCGGCTGCGAGCATCCCGTCGAGGTTTTGGATCGTTCCGAAATTCACTAGGAGGCTCCCCGCAACGGCGCTGAGATCTTCCATCTCCTCTGGGGCGGTAGCCATAATGGGCGAGGCTCCGAGGGCAATTGTCGCATTGGCGGATTGGGTAGTAACGACTGTGTTGGTAATCTGGATGGATGGAAGAAAAACTATCAACTTCTTTGCGAACCACAGAGACTCCATGTGGTTGGATCTTGTACCTGGTGGACGAGCGGGGAGAACTTCTTGACTGCAGAGAGCAGCTCGCCGACTTTAAGTTTGATTGCATCGGAAGCGTATGTTGGTGGAAAGGTGGAAAAGCAAGGGAGAGGGTTTGCCTTGAACGCTTGCACGATGGTTGCGATTCTCTTCGCAGCGTTGTAGGGGTCTCTGGAGGCGACGATATCGCTGACGACAGCGAGGCCGTCCAGACTGCGGCCATAAGCGGACACCGCCCCATGAATGCAGTGAAGGGCGTTGGTGGATTTGATCCCCGCTTCCAAGGTATCATAAGCGCGTGGGATCGCCGTAGATCGTATCTCTGCACTTACCAATAGCCACAGCCTTAACCGCCGTACCGTCAAGGACTTCAAGCAAAGCGCCTATACCGCGGACGCCGACCACAGGGCTTGTAAGCTTTTTCGTCTGCGTAGACCATACTGGCCCCACGCCAACATAGTCTACGGCATCCTCGACGGCTTTCTTGACATGTTCAACTGTATTGCAGGTCATGCCGATGATGGCGTTGGGGGGCAGTAATCTGCGCGCAACTTCGACGGGCATGTCGGTCTGACCAAGGTGAACGCCATCGGCACCGATCGCAAGGGCAATGTCGATACGGTCGTTGATGAGGATAGGGACGTTGTGTCTGCGACAGATCTCCTTGGATGCTTGGGCCACGGAAAGAAACTGCGGTAGGTGATTGGTAGGAACATTTGAATTGGATGACTGTTTTCTCACCTCTGCAGTGTCCGCGTGCTTCTCACGTATCTGGACGAGGGTTACGCCGCCTCTGATCGACTACGAACGACAAATGGGAATGCAGCCTCGCGCGGCCTCACACAACACCTCACCTCTTCCAGGGACTCTAGATAGTCCTAGATAGAACATCAATCGATGCACGCATTCACGGAGGGCTGTCACCAACCTTTCCTTCCGGAAGGAGGTCCCTTGCCGTCACGAGATACAACGAGTAGTCGACAGGAGGCTTCTTGTCCGTCATATTGTATATGAGGTATCTGGATCGTAAGAGAGTTTTAGCGTCACTAGGCACAAGCTTTTGGGTGCATGAGGGCGTCGAGTCAAAAAGGGAATCACGTCATCGCGTTCTAGTAGTGCAGATGACACTCCGAGCTTTCGACGCCTCCGGGCAGTCCACAGGCTTGTCCGTCTACAGATGGGGTGGCGCTATGGGCAAGAAGCAGCCAGAGACCGTTTACAGAACATCGCAGTTGATGAACGTTGCCAGATTCGAAGAGATAGGTTGAAAAACCACGACCACCAGACGGGCGCTCCGAATCCGGCTGGTTGCCACACTCTCTGCCCTGTTGCCACAGACGCCAGCAACGCCTCCTCCTTCCACTGCACTGGCAGTGCCAGCTCAATATCCAATACTCAGAACCCACCACTGCCAACTCAACACTAACCAGGCCGCACTCGGTATGTTACTGCATATACTTGCCCTATTCGACCTTCATCCTACCCGAAGGCGTCTCTAAAATGAAACGTAAGTTGCTCTGCTGCCATTTTTTTCACCTGCGTCGTCTTCATTGCAATCTGCTGATACTTTACTGTTCCTGTTAGAGAACTGAATGGATTATCCCAGGTTTCGTACCCTCCGTTACGTACTTACATGTGTCTTTTCGCTCCGGGTATCACCATGCCATCTCGCTCAATGCTGCACTTTGACCTCACCCAGCGTTCCGCCCGACCACCGGACCCCTTGATCTGTTCAATCTGTTCATAGGTTTCGTGTCCTGGCAGATGTCGTCGTTTGATGCGCTCCCAAGCCGGAATGACCATCTCCCAGTATGCTCTTGAGAATCACGATTGGTCGGTTCTGCTCGCTTTTATCCCTCGAGGGCTCACCTGGGCTCACTGGCCTGATTTCTTTCAGACAGATTTGGAGCAGATCGGTAATTATGCAGCGCCCCAGGGTGGGACCTCCGGGATCACAATATGTGCACAACCACGTACTGGCTTCCTCTTTTCAGAGTCCAACGCTCAAAGTTCAAGTGCTTGAAGCGTTCCCAGCCACAGGATTAACCGGTGGCTTTGAGTCTGCTCGGTATATCTCGCTGGTCCCTAGGAAATTTGTCTCGCATGTCTCGTTATCATCCGAGAGGGTGAGGGGAATACTTACTGCTAAACTCGTCCGTCAGCCATCACGGAAATTGGTGACGCTCGCTTGCTCAAGAAATAGTCTTGTCGCTTTCAAGCGGCCTCTGCGAATGCGCCATGCACTACCATCCGACGCGGCGGCTTGGTGTTGGTGAGAAGCCGACTGGGCCCATGTGCAGCGGGTCTTGGTAGGGCCTCGGCACATCAGGTACGTCGAAGATATCTAAGGATCCGACAAGGAATCCGTTCTCGAAAATGCCTCGCACTAACTTGCTTCGATTTGGTCTATGTTTAGAACGGATCACAAGCGAGGCTGTAAAAGGCGGAATATGAGGAACCTGGGCGATGTGCGCTGACCATGACAGATTGTTTCATCCCTGGTCGAAAAGTTGTATGCCGCATCGAGGCAAGCCCAACATCTGTTGCCGTCCCAACAGCCTTTGAGGGCTTCTGTTGGACTTGTGCTAGTCGTCGGAATCCCGGATTCCCCAGCCCTGCGGTCAGTCACAGTGGCGTCACGGGTCACGGGTCACGGCAGGCGCGTGGTGGCGGCTTCTTCCGCGCTGTTGTGGTCGCGATGATGGACCCCAGCTCGTTCTCCCAGTCCGAGCAAGTGAGCCCGACGCTGGTTTCGTGCTGGGACGTCTCGACACACTCTGCATACAGACAAACCCCGGAGTGTCAACTTCTTCGACAGAGCGGCAGTGCCACTTCGCCGGATCTCTGTCGTAGCGCCCGTGTTGCCATTGTGTGGCCTCGTTTGCAACAGCCATGCGTCTCTCTGCGTCTGTGAGCAACGTCTTTTCCCCTTGCTCACTCGGCCACTCGGTGCGCCGCCAGACTTGGTACTCAAATTTCCAACAGGCATCCATGACAATGTGGCGCTACACGGATCGAATCTCAGAGTTTCGGCAAAACGGGTCTACTGTAATTGATCTTTCGTTATTCAGGGAAGACAACAACTACGACGAGAACAATGCAACAATAAGGCGCTCTTCCTCCACGAGGCCTTTTGGCCTCTATTGACGCCATGTATTTAAGGATCCGTTATCCCTGAGTCTCGTCCCTAGTTCAGCTCGTTCCCTCCCCTGGACGTTTCTCTTCTCCGCGGTCTGTGATCGCCAGCACCTCGACTTGCTTCAGTGACCTGGGGTCCGTATCCAGACATCCTCCTCATAGCGTAGACCGCCCTATCATATAACGACCGACATGAAGTCCTCCGTTATCGTCGCTCTTTCCATGGTTCTCGCTGTCTCGGCCCGGCCCAGGTATCTCGGTCGCCGTCAGGACTTCAAACTTAAGAACGGTCAGGATGCCATTGCTCTGAAGTAAGTCCTGTTTGCCACCGTCCATGATGACCCGCACGATGCTGACTTCTTTGTCTTCAGCCAAAAGTTCGCCACCCTCACCCCGGCCTCCTCCTGCACCACTGGCGAACAAGCCTGTGTGAACGACCAGTTCGCTCAGTGCGTGAACGGCAAGTTCCAGCTCCAGCCATGCGCCGGGGGAACGATGTACGTCGCACGCCCGATGATCTACTCCAATGCATCCCCCACATTGACCACTGACATGTTGTGTCTATCAGCTGTGTTGCCCTTCCCCTTGTCAACTCGGCGGGGACCAGCATCACGTGTGACACGGCCGCTGACCGTGACGCGCGTATCGCTGCCACTGGCGCGACCGCTGGTGCCGCGTCTGCTGCCGCTCCGCCGGCCGCGTCGTCCGCTGCTGCTGCGCCCCCCGCGTCGTCCGCCGCCGCGCCCCCGGCTACCTCCAGCGCCGCTGCCGGTAACAACGCCGGCACCGGTGGCGCTACCGGTGATGCCCAGACTTCGACGACCCTCCTCGACTCTGTCATCGCGAAGGGCTTCGCGCAAGACGGGCAGGCCCAACCCGAAGCGGGCCAGGTCGCGTCGCTGACGTCGACCAACAACTTCATCAACTTCTGCGCGACCACGAACAAGGCGATCACGAACGGCCAGCAGATCAAGGAGGGCTCGTGCAACCCGGCGCCGATGGGCGAGATCGCGGCGTTCACCAACATGCCGTCGTCCAAGTTCGTGAACCCCAAGAACAACGACAAGGTCGCTGCGAACACGAACTTCACGATCCAGATGGCGATCAAGAACCTCGAGACGGGCAGCTTCGTCAACCCGAACACGAACTACTTCGCCGCGCCCCAGCAGGTCAACGCGCAGGGCAACATCAAGGGCCACTCGCACGTCGTCATCGAGCAGATCGATGCCCTCGCCAGCACCACCGTCACCGACCCCACCAAGTTCGCGTTCTTCAAGGGCCTCAACTCCCCAGCTGACGCTAACGGCGTCCTCTCCGTTGTCGTCACCGGCGGTCTCCCCGCCGGCGTGTACCGCCTTGCCTCCATCAACACCGCCGCGAACCACCAGCCCGCTCTGGTTGCTGTCGCCCAGCACGGCGCCCTCGACGACATGATCTAGTGAGTGCACTCACTTGTTCTTAAAGCCGTCATATGTGCTGACAGCGTCTCTTCTCCAGCTTCACTGTTGCTTAAACGTATATCCATACATCACGCTCTTTTTATCGGTCACGCTATTTATTGAGGAACAGCCTCGGATGTCTTGGAGGGAGTATAGACAGCCTGGTCTGCGTTGTACTTGTGATAACTACATACTCCTGTATCCCTAGTCACGGTTGCTGCAATCTTATAGTCGAAGTGCTTCGTAATCCGTCGATATGGTGTGCCAGGTTTCGACGCCTTGTTGACTGTGTCAGTGAGGGTTCAAACATTCATATTCAGGCTTTGCGATAATGTCTAAACTTGTCATCTCTCTCGATATCTGATCATAGTATACTAGTCACCTGCCAGGGATGCAGTCCCCCCATCTTGGCCGGTTGACTGTCTCGGATCCAGGAAGCTTCGGAGCGCCGGTTTGGTCGGCGGTTGGACAACGGCCCGTCCGGCGATGCAGTAAGGCGCCCGGTGACGTCGAGCCTGTGTTCAATCATTAATCAACGTCGACACGTACCACTCGCAGCTCCTGGGCAGCTCATGCACTTCGGTCTACATGCCATCAAGGTGGCCGTCTAGTTCTGCTTGATCCCCCCCCCACAAGGTGGGAAGACTCCAGTCAGGTAGCAATTGTGCTGTTCTTGCAGAGTAATAAGGTGAGTTTTCTACCCCGCTCGTAATGAACGCATTCCTGATACGGCTATGCTCTATAGTTTACAATGTAGCTTTATAGATATGCATCTGTTCCCGAACATAAGAGATCCAAGAGCTGTCAATCTTGCCTTGCGGTCGTTCGCGCGAGGTGAGGCAATGCTGTATTGCTTGAGCAACGCAATCACGATTCAGGCTTGCGACCTAGTGAACGCTCGATTAATGTGGCATGTTAGAGCATCACATTCAATATGACTCGTGTCCTAGCAGAGCTTAGGGTATTTGAATAATACTCGGTGCCGTGCTCACTCGTCGTATCTCAATCTGCGGCAACGTGTCCTTTTCCACGTCGACCTTTGGAGCGCCTACGTTCTTTGGAGTACACGCACTGACGTGTCTTTGAGAGTAGGATATAAACCCATAGTGCTACGGCGAGCCTACCAAACCATCTTTTCTAATCCTCTCCATTCGCATGTCTCGTCCAACACGAAAACAATCTCGACGAATCGTCTCGTCACTCTCTATAATCTTCCTCGCCTTTCTAGCTATCATTCTCTTGTGTCCTGTCTCCGCCAAGGCCCACGCCGGGACTGACAACAAGTTGAAAGAAAACATTATTGGTATTGGTATGCCCCCATCACCGCTTCTCATCCTGCAGAATTTTTTGTTGGGACTGAGTTCCTGTACGTTTAGACCTGGGAACAACATACTCGTGTGTCGGTGTCAAGCGTGGGGATCAAGTCGAAATCGTCGCGAATGACCAAGGTCATAGGATAACACCATCATGGGTTGGCTTCTCCGACGACGAACGACTGTACGTCCGATAGCTCCTTTCAAGAACCTGTCTTCACCGAGCTGTTGTGTAGCATTGGTGATAGCGCCAAGAACGCCTTTCATTCAAATCCCCAAAACACTGTCTTCGACGCGAAGCGGTTAATAGGGCGCAAGTTCGACGATCCTGAACTTCAGAAGGATATGAAGCATTGGTACGCCGTCCTCTCGTGGCACCCGAAGGAACTATTACTGAGTTTACTATAGGCCATTCAAGGTGGCCTCGCGAGATGGAAAACCGACAATCCAAGTCAAACACCAGGGGGACCTCCGCGAATTTGTAAGTCCTCGGCACTACCTCCCCACGTTGAACCTTCATCGACGTCCTCATCAATGCCATCCAGACGCCGGAGGAAATCTCAGCCATGGTGCTCAGCAAGATGAAGGAGACGGCGGAGTCGTTCCTCGGCGAGAAGGTCACCAAGGCCGTCGTCACCGTCCCTGCCTGTACGTCAAGCCAACTCTTCCCATATATATGCATGCACCCACTCACCCTCATCCCTTCCGTCAGATTTCAACGACGCACAACGCCAAGCCACAAAGGACGCCGGCACGATCGCAGGGCTCCAAGTGGTCCGCATCATCAACGAGCCCACCGCGGCCGCGCTCGCCTACGGGCTCGACAAGACGGAGGGCGAGTCGCAGATCATCGTGTACGACCTGGGTGGCGGCACGTTCGATGTCTCGTTGCTCTCGATCGAGGACGGCGTCTTCGAGGTGCTCGCCACCGCCGGGGACACGCATCTCGGTGGCGAGGACTTTGACAACTGCGTCATTGACTACCTCGTCAAACTGTACAAGAGGAAGACGGGGACAGACGTCAGCGGAGACCTGCGCGCGATGGGGAAGCTCAAACGCGAAACGGAGAAGGCGAAGAGGACGCTGTCGAGCCAGCAGGCGGCGCACATCGAGATCGAGGCGTTTGAGGGCGGGAACGACTTCTCGGAGACGCTGACGAGGGCCAAGTTCGAGGAGCTCAACATGGACCTATTCAGGCGGACGATGAAGCCGGTCGAGCGGGTACTTAGGGACGCAAAGGTGAAGAAGGAGGACATCGACGAGGTACGTCCCCACGTCTCCACTCCCTTTTCATACACAGTATCTTGACACACTGGGGTGGATGGTAGATCGTCCTTGTCGGTGGCTCGACCCGCATCCCGAGGGTTCAGCAGCTCCTGAAGGAGTACTTCGGCAAGGAGCCCTCGAAGGGCATCAACCCGGACGAGGCGGTCGCGTACGGCGCGGCGGTGCAGGGCGCGATCCTCGCGGGCGACGGGGACTACTGCACGCTCGGACTGGTCGACGTTAACTCGCTCACGCTCGGTATCGAGACGACCGGCGGTGTGATGACGCCAGTCATTCCGCGCAACACAGTCATCCCGACGCGCAAGACCCAGACGTTCTCCACCGCAGCGGACAACCAACAGAGCGTGCTCATCAGGGTGTATCAGGGAGAGCGGCCGCTCACGAAGGACAACCATCCGCTTGAGACGTTTGAACTTGGTGGAATCCCACCCGCGCCGCGGGGGGTGCCGCAGATCGAAGTTACGTTCGAGATTGATTCGAATGGGATCATGAAGATCTCTGCGGCGGACAAAGCAACGTAAGTTGCTACCCATGTATGCGTTTTGCGGACTTCTTGTTGCTGACGGTTACCTTGGCGTTGTAGAGGGAAGTCGGAATCCATCACGATCTCCGACGGCAAGAACCGGCTCAAGAACGATGACATCGACAGGATGATCAAGGATGCCGAAAAGTTCGCGACACAGGACGCAGAACTCAGAAAGCACATTGGGAAGATCAACGAGCTCTCCACGTACGTCTGGCAGCTGAATTCCCAAGTTGCGGATTCAGACGGTCTCGGTGGGAAGCTCAGGGACGACGACAAGAAGACGCTACAGGAGGAGCTAACGCGGTTCAGTACCTGGCTCGAGGAGTCCAGCAAGTCTGTTACGTTGGAAGAGATTGAGGAGAGGTTCGCTGAGCTTCAGTCTGTCGTGAATCCCATCACAAGTGCATTGTACCAACGTAACGACGGGTCTGGGGAAGATATTTTCAAGCATACCGAGCTGTAATTTCCATACGTCCCGTCCCATTCATGGCGTCCTCGATGATCTCTCTTCTGTTGTATCTATATCTTGAATTCACTTATACTAACCTATCTATGGATATCATTGTACATCACACTTATAACCTGCGATTGCATTTGACAGTCTACTTCACGAGGAGTTAACGAAACCGGAAGCTGGAAGCTGAAAGATTGAAGGACCCAGGAGCTAGCCATGTGACTCCAGGATTCCTTACCGGCTGTGCCTCAGTGAAAGCTTTTCCCCACACTGAAACCAAGTATCACGGCAACAGTACGTTGAAGCCTGTTAGGTTCAGTGTCAGAGGGCGGATTCTAGCAGGGAGAACGGAACGTATCGACGTCGACGGTAAAACAACGAACGAACATCCACATTTGATCGCGAGTACTAGATAGCAGCAGAGCAACTCAACTCGGAGACGGTATATCTATCGGATACAGTACAGTAGGGTAATAAACAACACCAGAAGATCGTCAAGGTATTACAAGGTATTGGGAGTAGAGCAATGGACAAAGGAGTAGGTGATATTGCAGAGATCATCAAATTCGTCGCATAGCAGTGTACGGTCAAGGAAAGAGGGGGCAATATCTACGTTGTTTTAGAGTGTCCAAGTAGAAATTGGTGGTACATCCTCTAGTAGCTCTTCCTATAACGGCCAAACGAGCCGCAAAGGCTGGCAAAGAAGGCGATGAAGAGGGCAACAAGCGCGCCAAGGACCAACCAGTTGGCGTTTCCCCATGTAGCATCGATGCCCCTGTCGCGCATGTGGTGGCGTGCGGTACCAAAGAGAACCATCTCGAGGACCCATGCAACTAGCGTGACAAGGAACGCCAGGGCGCCAGTGAGCGTCATGAAGACAGTTCCTGCACGGTGATAAGCAGCACCACAGAGACCGAAGAGAACAGCGAGGCCAGATAGACCGGCGCCTGGAGTGGAAGAGTTAGGCAGGAAAAGCAAGAGGTCCAGAGAAAGCAAACATACCGATGGGGATGAGGATGAGTACATAGGTGAGATTGTGGAATACAACGTCATTAAGCGTACGGTCTCTGCAGAAGATTATTAATTGCGGGCTAAGTGAATCGAAGACGATCGTCATACCCTAGGCGGGGTGGGAAGTACCACCCAACTGTTGTTTCGGATCCGGTGTAGCCGAACAGCCCGAAGTGGGTGACCGTGAGTGTTCGGCCTTGGGGTGCATCGAGGAAAGAAATAGAATCCCATGTTGGTGCCGAGACAGATGCCTGAAGTGATCGAGTCGTAAGGATGTTTGTCTGCTGAAGATGGACGGGGAACATACAAATATCAAAAGCACCATTGCGGCGAAGGAGAAGACAAGACCGGGAAGAGCAGCGCTGGCAGCCATGGTGGAGGGTCGTGAGCGGGTCGTTACTAGCGGCGAATAGTCTAGAGGGCGTTGGTTAAGATACTGTAAGAATGGGACAGATAGGGGAAGAGGGGTGTGGAGACAGACGACGTACGGGTTGCAAGGAGACGAGGGATCGAGAGACGGTGGAGATGTGCCGGCCGAGGCAAATGCGCAGAGCCTCGTTTTAACCCGGACCCCTGTCAGGAGAGCGCGTGACGTCATTGCCGCGCCCACTTCCTGCCTGCGTCATTCCCCGCTCAACTCCGCCTTCGGAACCAGGCGCACAAGGCCTTGGCGCCGCTGCGGATTGGCTGTACCAGTGCTCCCAGGTCGGCCTGTATGCGCGTAGTACGTACCTCCATTACCAAGCCCCGCCGACCTTCCTCAGGCTACTTCAACGATCAATATGCACCTATGACCAAGAATGCACGCAAGGATCACTTACCGCCTCCTCCACCAAGCTCTCTTGCGGAAAGCTGTACTCGGAAAAGCCCCTACGTCCTGTTTTCAACGTCGCTCTAGGCATCCCGAGTGCTGCGCAAAGGTCGGCCCTAGTAGGCCTTAGTGCGGCTCTCAGTTTGTAGCCGGCGCTGTAGTCTCAGCGGTGAGTATTCTGATCTACTACTGCGCACCAGTGCTGCCACCTAATCGCCGTATATCAGCAACGAGGCAGGGGGAAATAACGATGCGATAGAACTGACTATATCTATAGCACACAAGACGCACCGCTCACTGGCCAGAATCCCACCCGTGCCAGTTTGTGCGGGTGTTGTCACGGTTGACGTCGACGGCCCTCAGCGAACAACGCCGCGGCATCTTGCGAAGAGAAACCCCACCGCCCACAGCCGCCCATGCCACGCTACCGGCGTCTCCCAATCTCCATCCTACTCCCACAATTATATGGCAGCACTCCCGCCGTCTCTGCAGAGCCATAAAAGGTCTGATAAAATGCAAGGTCTGGCATCAGGGCCCATCTCTGAACCTGCACTGGCAGGAAATAATCCAGCTACTCGGCTGTGAGGTCACACCGTGTGCCAGGTCCCACTCAGGGATCACTCAATCTTATTCCGAGTATGCTAGCTGTCGGTCTTGTGAGCACCAGGAATCCTCCAGGTAAGTGTCCGAAGTTCTCGAACACTCTCAAACTCATTCCATCCGCTTGCTCTGCCCCCAGACTGTTCACGTGGTCGAACACGCTACAGGGCGTGCAGTCCGCGTTGCTTCGGCGCGGCGTCCATCCTGGACCTGATACAACGTGTCTACACGCGCCATCAATGTGGCACGCCACAACCCGACTCTGAGTCGCTCCGAGTCGTGTTGCTTTGCCTTTAAAAGCCATTCGTAAGCTTCCGATAATTTCAGCGCTTCATGGCCCACTCCATGCTGGACTCTTTGTCTTCCTTTTGTTTGCGATCGCAATGGTCCAGATCGCTTGACAATGCCGCAGGGCCAAGCTCAAACTAAGTATTCGCTGTGCCTCGGTTCCTTCTATCCTGTAGATTCCATTAAAACGTCAAGGAACACCGGTGCTATCTTCAGTACTGAAGTCGTACACGGAGCGGTAGGAACCATTACAAGTACGTGTCCCGCTATCATCTGGTCATAATGGATATTACCGCTGAATTTCTCCTTTGTGTCGGTCTTAAATAGGCATGCGTGTTCCGAAAGCCCTGATGCGCACCCCGACTTTATGGATCAAAATCCTTTTGACCACTCAAGCTCTTCGTCCGCTTTGAACCAGGCGTTTTGAGGCAGTCAAAGCACAGTCTCCATTCCTCCGTCTTTCTTCTCCCTATTTTCCCACCATTATTGCCATGCAGGTATGACCGGAAGTCATTTTAAAACGCAGGACGCTCCGGCTCGCCTGCCAGTTGCACTACACTTCACTTTAACTTGACAGATCCTATCGCATTGTCCGATCCTCAACCTCCCCCCGTCCCTTACTCCGTGTGTCATTGAGCTGCCACTTGGCTACACTGTTGTGATATTGCGCAAGCAAAGCGTCGGCCCGTCTGGAGGATAAAACCGGCCCTCTTCGCTGGTCGGGCCGCAGAGCCCTTCGCCCTCTTCATCGACTACGCACACTTTTTCCACATCATCTTCACCGTTATACCCACGATGACGCGAAGCCTCTCGGCCGTTGCCCTCGAACGGGTACGCAAGTTCTCGGACACCATCCTGTATGTATTCACACGTTGCTTGTGCCTGTGTACAGACCAGCTGACAAGACCCCCTCTCGTCGATTTCTGGATCCAACCACTCAGGGGTGCTGTGGTTTCCAACACGACGAACCGTCCCCAGCCCGCCAAGGACGACTCCTTCTTCGACTACGGCAGTAGAAGCAGGAAGCCACGCAAAAGCAAGGAGCCCAACTTGAAGCGGTCGCCATCACGCCGCAACATCTGCAAGGACGGCATCCGGCCCTACTTGCGCATCAACCCGTCCAAGTCCACTAACGACCTCTTGGTCGGGGGCGGCAAGAAGAAGGACGACGTCGAGCCACCCCGCTCGCGCTTCAGCGCTAACACCGAGGACCCCGTCGAACAGGCGCCTCGCGGCAGGAAAACAGAGAAGAAAGGCCTGGCGAAGGCGAAGATCCAGCCCCCCCAGCGGCCTCCGCGCCCCGCGGATCAGGACTTCCTCGAAGACGTGTACGGGGAGCTCAACGTGGTGGGCCTCGCCCCGCCACCGGCTCGTGAGGTTAAGGAGCAGCTGAGGGAGGAAAGGGGGAGGCAGGAGAATATGGGGTTGGCGGCAGCTGATGCCACGACCGCGCGTCCGGGAGAGGATATGCGCCACCGGGGATCAACCACGGAGACCCATGAGGCCTTGGCCCGCCGTGTCCACGACGGTAGGCTGCACCACAAGGTTCAGGCCGACGACGAGGTCGGGCCACCGGTGCCACCGAAGGATTATACCCCGGCGAAGATGTCTAGTCCGTTCTCCACGATGCCGTCCCGGAGTCGGCTCCGCGTCGGCCCCGGCGCAGCTCTTACTCGTAACTTGTCTACCAATTCTGCGCCCGACGGTACCGTTGGCGTCTCCAGGGTTGTCCCGATGAGCTCTCGTCCGACGACGCTGGACGAGCGCAGGCAGCCGCTGAATATGGATGAGCTGACCCTCGCCTTAACCGGTCAGATGGGAGCCCCGAGACCGACAGGCTCGAGCCCTCTCTACAGGTCGTCATCCTTGGGGAACACGAACACTCAGGCCTCTACACGTCCACTCCAGCACCCCCACCCTCGCCCCCTGGACGGCCGCGGCCACCGCACTGCTCGCCCCGACGAGAACGAGCCCCGTCCTGGACGCGCTGAATACCGTCCTTACAAGCCTTCTCCGTTGAGGACACGCCAGCCCTCTGTGGTCCCTCTTTCCTCGAGGACCGATGCCTACCTGCCCGAACCCCGCCACAAGCCGCGCCCGAGCGAGATGGACCTCCCCCGCGACGTCTTCTCTGAAGACTCCGAGCAGTCCCGCACCGTCCGGCGCCGTCCAGAGCAGGTCTATGCGACAGTGTACGCTCCTGCGACAGCGCGCGCCCCTGCGACCGTACGTGCCAGGGAGCTCAAGAACCCGCTCCCGCCCTCACCGGTCCCCTCTACCCGTATGACGGCGAAGATGCATGGCACGGTGCGCGTCAAGGAGGTCCCTCGTCCGATCCAGATGTCCATGACCATCACGACCCCATCGCCAAAGTTCCCGGACTCGTATGAGAACGACGTCGTCGTCATCGCCCCCTTCTCCCCAGCTACCAGCTTGGTGTCGACCGTTGCGAGCATCGGAGACTTCCACGAGGAGGGCCTCATTCAGCAGCTCATGACCCGAACGGACGACCCAAGGATGAACAGGCGGGACACGTACACCAGGGGGCAGCTCCAGCTCGCGCTTGGAGAGATGGAGAGGGTGAGGCCGCTCAGCATTCACAAGAAGCGCAGTAGCAAGCAGCCGACCGGCCGCTGGCAGTGAGCGCCCCGAAACCGCACATGCCACCTCCGAGTGCGTGCCTCAGATCGGCTCTCCGACAACATTAAGTAAACCCATCCCCAACAACGTCCTACACGCTTCCCACACCACCCTTCCTCAGCTTCCAACACCATCCAACAGGGCGTTTACAACGTCCTAGAACATCGTACACATCTCCGGCAGCCTCATCTACGCACAAGAACGGTGCGCACCTCCACTCGTTTGCTCGTCCCCCAATTCGTCTTCGATTATTTCTACAATTTTTATTATTCGCTTACGGGGCCATTCCACGAACGTCATGCTCACGACCAAGACGCGACTTCGAGTCCGTTCCGTTGTATCGGTAGTATTTATTTTAGACTGCCCCGCTGCCTGCGCGTACCACACACTCCTTGTAGACACTCAGATTCTTCCTGCTTTTATTGTCCATACTGTACCCATATCGCTTCGTTATCGTACATATCGCACTCTCGCTTTCGACGTTATTTTATAACATATGGCTTTCAATGCAATGTTTGATATTTATACATCTATCGGCCGCGGCATGATCTTCACACGAGAGGACTGGAGAGTACTTTGCGAAAGCAAGTGTCATAGCAGGACCATCTAACAAGACAGCATAACACATCATCACCAAATGCGTTTTACCATCGTAAATCTCGTGATCTCCTCCAACGGCAGCCTCTTCCTCTTCCCTCCGTCTTTATCTCCATCCCCCGGCTTCCGCTCCCCCATCTCGGCAGCGGGACTCGCGTCATCCCGCTTGTTGTCCAGCAAGGTCTTGAGCTCCTTATTGTACCGCTGCAGTGAATATAGGTCATGACATTGCTCCATGGACGCTACAAAGCCCAAAGACGTACCTGTTCCTCCTTGCCCTCGCCGATGGGATCCCGCCCAAAGTCGTTGATATGGTCCGCCTGCTCGCGCGCCTCCATACCCGCGCGGCGGCGGGTGGCGTAGGTAAGAAGATGTACACCCAGGATGATCTTGATGACCACGAAGCTAGCGTGCCGAACTTTGAACCTCTCCAGTAGCACACAACATAAACGGCAGACATACCAGCCCCAGCACAGGAACCCAAGCGCACCCCACTTCACGATGTTGATCCAGTCGTCCTGTGTGTACGCCTCCCATGGCTTCGTCCACAACGGGGACTCGTCCGCGTGCATTGAGACGAGTAGGGAGACGGATTGGGAGCCGATGAGGACGGCTAGAACGGCAAGAGGCAGCGACGCAAAACCCAGCCTCCGGGCGACGAGAGGAGATTGGTCGACGTATGAGTGCTATACGACACGTCGTGTCGGTTGTTGACCCTCCGGGAGAGCGCTCAATGAACGTACCTTGCGCACTCCGTGCCGGCCAACGGCACTCGCGCTCGCGAGATCGCGGCAAAGGACATCCGTATACCGCTCGTAGACGGATGGCCGAATGTGGTTGAACTTGGTTATGAATGCGTGCTTCAACCAGTCGACCAACGTCTCGGAAGCCATCACTGTCAGGACCGGCTGCGAGGCACGTCAACAAGGACGCGTTGGACCAAGTAACGTCTAGACACTGACGTACGATATTGTCCATAGGACATTGTTTCCGCGGAACCATCCGAAGCTCTTTGGTAGCGCGAACCCCTCACTGAAGTTGAACGTCGACCCCGAGAGCTCGATCAAGTTACGGAAAGCAACCACGAGGAGCATTAGGGCAAGCGTGAAACGTTCCACGATGTCTATGTAAACTCATGAGCAACGGCTGGACGCGAAATCGGCCCTAGGATGACCTACCAGCGCAAGTAATCTGGAAGAGATTGTCCTTCTCAAATTTCTTGAAGACACTACCCTTGATCTCAACAAACTGGTTGGATACTAGCAATGTGAGAAGCGCGTTGTCGTAAGAATTAACTGCAACGTTCAGCGAAATCATTTGGTAGATCATAACGAGCGCGTGTGCGACTACAAGAAAAATCAGCCATGAAGACCGTTTGAAAGCTCTCATAACTTACCAGTATACACGACAGCAAGCAGGAAGTAAAAAAACGGGCGTAAGGTGTGCGACGTAGGACGTTTTCTGTGTGAAATGACCTCAAGAGTCGATCGAGAGAATAAGCAGTCGATGAGGTCTTGACCAATCGAGGCACACAACCGGTCCGCAATCTAGCAGAACCGTTGGTCAGGACTGCGTCCGAAGACAAACGAGGTTTGGCGCGTACTTCTAGTGCGTTGAATATGACATACAGTTTGATGGTGTCCTGGCCGCGAATGAAGTGGTACAACTTGCTCGCGTCCGTCAACGGTGCCAGAATGACTATGGAGACGACAAGGAGGAGTGCGCGAAGGATGTCGGCCTTTTGGGAAGGCGGGAGGGGCAGGGAGCTGCGTGAGAAGGTGTTCAAGAGGAGCCGCCAACATGCGAGGGCGAATCGGATAGGCAAGATGGTGAAGGTGTACATGAACGAGTCGAGACAGACCATGAAGCCGAATAAGAACATCTAGGGTGGGGACGGGGTAAACATGTGTCATGCAATTCCAACTCGATACACGCGACAGACCTTCTCGAGGGCAATGGGCATGCTGAGGAAGTTGCTCACTCGCTCCCACTTCAATTCTTGGTGCGAATCGAAATCGGTGGCGAGGAGTTCTTCTCGCAAGTAGTCCCATAACGAGAACGGAGGTTCATACGCGGAGTCAAGACTCTGGAAGGCGGGTAATGGGACTGGCTCAGGCGACGTGGGTTGTAGAGGTGGGGATGACGTTATTGGTGTTGGAGGGAGGGATGCGTATGTTAGGGGCTGACGCGGACCGTCCGGAGATTCGGGTTGGTCGTCGTGTGGCGGAAAAGAACGCTCGATTGTAGAATACCTGAAGGTGGTGTCCTCCTCTGAAAGGATTTCGTCCTGAGCTTGGTCTGGGGAGAAGCCATATGTTTCGTCACTAGAGACCGAGGATCCGCGTTTGCGAGTCTTGGACGCGGTGGAACTTCCAGCTACGGCGTGAGTCTTGGGGTTCCATCGGACCCCTGTAGCAGCGGAAGCAGAGAAGTATCTTCTGACGCGCTTTCTCTTGGGCGAACGCGAGACTTGAGGCATTCTTGCGGACGAGGATTGTTGCTTGCTGTTCATGACAGATGTCGTAAGCCGAGTCTTCCCGAGTTCAAGATGGCCGACATACCAGCTAATGGACTATGGAATGTGGGGCAAGCATGCGCATAGAGGAATGAAGAAGCGTGGAGACCGGGAACGCGGCGAGAGGGGGGAAGGGAGGGAGAGGAGGTTGCGCGGCGCGGTGGCGGCTGAGCCTGCACCACGCAGCATTTGAATCTAATCTTATCTCGCCCGTGCCACTGCGAGGTTCGCCTCGGCTGTCGCTCGTCCGAGTCCGAGTCCGCGATACTATGGGCCTCCGGGTCAATCTGGCTTCAGATTCAGAAGCAGAAGCAGAAGCAGAAGCAGGACTGTGGCCGGATCATCGATTGAACAAATTAGACCCCTCCATCCATCGCGATAGCTCCTTCTCCTCAGCGTTCGCATTCAAACCCCCATCCACGCCGATTCCACTTAACTTCTCACAACTTCCCATATCGACCTTGCCCCCACTATGGCCAACGTCCCTCAAGCAAACGATCCTGAACACAACCATTCACCAGCTCTCAACCCAGCCCCAGGTGCTCATCGTCAACCTGTCCATCGGGTAGTTCATTCGCTCACATCTCAGCTCTCACGCAGCGATATCGATGTTCATGAATTCGTCAACCATGGACCGTATCGCTAAGCTTACACAGCTGGCGTTGAGTAGGTTGCAGAACACCCGTTCGGCCCCCGCCTTCAAAACCACAGCGAGCTGTATATTCGTTCCCACAGGTCTGCCGTTACACTCGGTCACCTGCCGCTCTTCGCTGACCATGTATGTGTGTAGGAGTCGTTCCACAGCTTCCCATAGAGCTCATCCGACACACCATCGACCTCTCGGACCGCAACACTCTCCCTAGCCTTTGCCTCGTCAACAGCGTCTTTCAGGAGGTTGCTATCGCACGCCTATACGACCGCCTCCATTTGTGCAGACCTGTTATCCTCATCAAATGTCTTCGGACGCTATCGCGCTCTCCTGAGCTCGCTGGGGGCGCTCATAGCTTCATGTATGACCGGAATATTCTCGACGGGAAGGGGTCAAGCGTCGATTACATGACTTTCTTCACCACCGCTCTCGCCTCGCTCCTTAGCGCGGCCATGTCCAATCTCTCCAACGTGACCTATCTCACCTTGCATCTGCTCGGGCCAGTCGGCAAGTCCCTGCGCGGCGCCCCATTCCACCTCGTCAGCCTCGACACCACCGCCGATTGGGATGAGGATTTCATTGCATTCCTTGAGGAACAACCTTCCATCCGCTCCTTCGTCCATCATGGGACACATTGCACAGGTCTGCGAGTGTCACCCTCGTGTCTCCCAAACCTCTCTTCTGTTGATTCCTGGCCGTCCTTGGTCAGCACCCTCCTCGAGGGTCGTCCCGTAAGGGACGTCCTTCTCACCTCCGCCTCGAGGACGATGATGGAGGAGAGTACCTACATGGACCTGGGCCGGTTTGGCAAGTTGTCGACTGGCCCGATCTCAGTTGTCTCCGTGGTCAGTGCGGTCGCACAGGCAACCCCGGAGGACTTCTTCCACATCCTGTCTCCTATCCCAGACAATCTCGAGGAGGTGGTCATGTTCGAGTTCAACACGTACGCGTGGGGAATAGACGAGGCACGTCCCGCTACTCGATCACTATATTTGTTGGCATTGACTGCTAAGCTCTAGCAATCCTGCGTGCCGTTTTGCGAATTCCTGGGCAGGTTCAAGAAGCTGCGGTACTTGCGCGTGATTTCCAACTCCCCCACGGATCTGCTGCACAGCTGTGACGGACAGCGGAGGGTCCTGAAATCCCTGGTTGAACAGTGCTCAACGCTTCGCAACGTCACTCTGAACGGGGAGATCCACGCCCTGCACTCCAACGGCAAATGGATGAACGTGGAAGACATAGTGGAGATCCTTGAAAAGCAGCAGAGGGAGGCCATGGCAAAAAGCGACGCTGGCTCGGGGTTAGCTGGCGGGAGCACATCACAATCCAATTCCAGTGAGGTCGCGGCTACTGAGCTGGCCGGTTGACATTTCCAAGTAGGCGTGCTGCAAGCGAGCTGTATGCTGTATTATGGGCCATGTTATTGAGAGATGCTATGTGTGGCCTGTAATGTGGTGTAGGATGATTTGAAGCGAGCGAGCGGCAGGGAGACTGCCAGCGAACTACGCGGGTGGTGTCGATGAGGGTACGGACGAGAAGCCTGCTCGTCGGCGCTATGTAATCCCTCCGCTGGAGTCGCTGGACATGGGTCGCAGCCGCGTGGACTCGCGGCACGCTTTCCAAGCGTCGCGATTACTTACTTAACTAAGTAAGTAGCGGGAGGCGGGACTCTTAGCGAATCAAGATTACGTATCCAAGTTGAGATCTAGATTCACCGATCATCGCTGAATCGATGGGCGAGCGCTCGACGGGGCTCAGGCGCTCACGTTGGGCATGCAGTCCCTTGTCCCTTGGCAGGCCCAGTACTAGTTACTAGTTACTAGTTACTAGTGCCATGCCAGCGAACTTGTACCAAGTGCTACAACATTTCCTGGTCGCTTCCTCCGTGACCAGCCTCCAGGACCGATATCATGTTTCATGGAAGACAGGTCTTGGCTAGTATGTAATCACATGTCCCTCTATACTTGGCGTACTACGACAACTAAGCTGATCGCTTATATATACTACTGTGGTCCTTCCTTCTTGCCTCTCGTCCACTCAACACGCATTCATTCACCTCTCTCTCACTCAGCTCTACGTGCACTAACATAATCCCACCCATGCAGAATACCGACGTCGGCCCTCCTCAGGTAGCGCTAGCCCTTACCGTCCTCTTCGTTTCTGTTTTCGTCCTCTGCCGCTTTGTCCTCAAGTCACCGCTTGACAATATCCCCGGTCCTCCCAGGCGTTCATGGCTCACTGGTACATCCTTCTTTCCACTATAGGCCGATGGGTCATATTCTCAGGCACACTTAGGCAATATGGCCGACTACTTTGGCCCCCGACTGCTGGAATTACCGCAGCAAAATTTCTCGCAAGTACGGGCGTGTGGCCCTCCTTCATGGCCTCCTCGGCGTACATCCATCTATCGCTACTTGTCAAGTTACTATACTGACGTCTCGCAGGCGAAAACGCTGCAAGTCTACGATTCCAAAGCCATGTATGACATTGTGTCTTCCACCGTTCTGTATTCACTATCGTAGAGTGTTCATTAACCCCCTCTGTTTCACAGGTCCCTTTCTTTGCTGCTTGGACCCGGTTTGTTGGGCACGCTCGGTGAGTCTGTAGCCACTTTGGTTTGGCAGTACGTTCACACCGAATGCCATATCAATATTGCAGGTCATCAACACAAGAGACAGCGCAAGATGCTCAACCCCGTCTTCTCTGTCAAGCATCTCCGCGAGATGACCCCGATATTCTATGATGTCATTCACAGAGTACGCCGCTTGCAATCTCGACGACGCTATACGCCACTCATGCAATTGTGTACAGACTCGTGATGCCGTTATGCAGCGGGTCATCGACTCTGGCCACAAGAACGGCATTGAGCTCGACATGCTCTCCTGGAGTGGGCGCACGACGTTGGAAGTCCTCGGGCAGGCCGGTCTCGGTGTCTCGTTCGATCCACTCACTGAGGACAGACCTAACGCCTTCGCAGACGCGGTCAAGGACTTCTTGTTCGTGCTATAGGACCTTAGGCAGTCGCCGCCTGCATCCGTCCCACTCCTCGCTGACCATTCGTTCGTTGTGATGCAGCCCACAGTTATCACGCTTGGTGGCTCTTCGCGGCATCATTTCCATCGCCGTCAAAATAGGGTCCAGGGCCTTCAGGCGGTGGGTTGTCGAGCGGATGCCCTTTGACAATGTGCAGCAGCTCAAGTGCATTGCGGACACCTTACACAACCGGTCGGTTGAGATTTTCAACGAGAGGAAGGCCGCGCTCGAGAGTGGAGATGAGGCAATCAAGCACCAAATCGGGGAGGGCCGTGACATCATGAGCATCCTCGGTAAGTTCATTCGCCCGAGTATATTGAACGGTGGTTGACAGCTTCTATCAGTACGGGAGAACATGCGCGCATCCGAGAGCGACAAGCTCCCGGACGAAGAGCTCATTGCACAGGGCTCGTGAGTCTTCTGATATGCTCGTCCACGACGGGCCTAACCGTCTTTATAGGACGACGGTTCTCGCTGGCATGGATACCACGGCGAACTCTTTGGCGCGCGTTCTCCGGCTTCTCGCTGACCACCCCCAAATCCAGGACAAGCTCCGTCAAGAGATCATCCAGGCCGTCGAGAGCGAGGGCGAGGGTGGCACACTCGAGTTCGACAAGGTTATGGCCCTTCCTTACCTCGAGGCCATCTGCCGCGAGACGGGCACAATGCCCCAGCTTGTGTACTGACCTCGTACCTTATCAGATACCCTGGTGTCACAGCGCTCTTCCGGTTGTACGTTGTCGCGTCCTAGCAGTCTTCCTGTGCCTCTTCTGATTTGCCTCGTAACAACAGCACGAAGAAGGACATGGTTCTCCCGCTCTCCGAGCCGATCCGCATGCGGGACGGAACTATGGTCGACGCGATCCCAATCCCCAAGGGCACCGAGGTCCTCCCAAACGTCATCGCCGCGAACTGCAACCCTGCCCTCTGGGGCCCCGACGCCAGCGAATGGCGACCTGAACGCTGGCTTGAGCCAATTCCCCGCGCGGTAGAGGAAGCACACATTCCCGGCGTGTATTCCCACCTGTGGGTCAACATCATACCCCTGAAGTTAATGTTTGCTTCTCACGCTCCCGCTCACAGGATGACTTTCATTGGTGGCAACAAGTCGTGCATGTGAGTAAGCTTGGGCTTGTGTGCTTGTGGGACCAATACTTATCCATGCTATCTCCTCAGCGGTTTCAAGTTCGCCCAGATCGAATTCAGTAAGTCCGGGCCAAGCGGCCATTGTGTTCTTGAGGCGCCAAACCTGATCGAGTAGAACAACACGCTGACGTTCCATTGCACTTGCAGAGATGGTCCTTCTTATCCTCCTACAGCACTTCGAGTTCAGACCAACTGGGAAGAAGATTTTCTGGAACTTCGGTGGGTGCAGTACCCCACCGTTGGTGCGTCCGGCACGTTGCCAAGCCTTCCCCTTATCGTTTCCCCCCTTCGCCGTTAAACATGAACGAACAAGAAGGGAAGCATTCGGGGTTGTCGCCAAAGTCTTACGATGCAGATCTTAGAACTAACATACAATCGCTCCTTCTGATCTCATACGGTATACCTAGGCCTCCTCTAGATCTATTCTTCGAATACCCCGAGATTGCATTGCCTGAGGCTCAGTAGCCATGTTGCCGTTTTACTCTCTTCGAGGGGCATGGGGCTTGGCACTGAGGTCTTTGCTTGCTTTCGAGCCTAGATCTAATCTTCTCTAATAAATGTTCAATACTGAGCGTCCAACAGCGTCCAACGAAGCTGGCCCTCAGGCGCTCGATCATGCAGAAATGGATCCTGCAATTGGCGCAGACAGACTCACAATCCCAGTTGAGACGAACCCCAACATACCGCAGACAGTAAGCATGTAGTAAGAGAGTCATTCGGTTTTAAATAGCCTTCCTCGCATTGCACCTCATTGACTTACTGAATAACTGACGTCGTCGTTTTTGCAAAATTTACCCTGCTCCTCGCCAAGTACACGAGGAGCAGACTGTGACCATGTGGCACTCCCGGAGGACAAGGGCTCGATCCTGCTGTCTGGCGACTCCCGCCTCGCCTCCCAGGCACAGTCTGGCCAGACCAGTGGTCGTATACGGATATGGAGTAATCCATTACGCAGTCCTGAAGGTAGCGTTTCTCTGGGAATGGAATCCACCTTGACCTTGGTTTGGTAGGGATGTGTCCGTGTTGCCGCTATCTACATGGAAGAAACGTCTTACCGCGATTCTCATCCCTGCCGCAGCTCACTCGATACTCACCAAATATGACCTTAGACCTTCCCCTAAAGCAACTTAACGACTCGGTGGGGTGTTTATAAACCCCACCCCGAGATGTTCAGCCTTTGGACCCTCCCCATCCGAGTCGCAACCCCAACGGGGCTCCATCATAATAGCCGACGCCAACGAACCATCAGCTACCAGCCCAGGACTAGGTACATAGTCGCTTGCATGGCCATCTTTCATTCGTTGAAGCCTGACCTTTCAAGCGACTGTGTCCGTCAACTTGTCCGAGTCCACCTCAGACCGCATCGCGAAGCTTATGGCGTTGTCCATGCTGCGAGTCAATAGTCCTCTGAATCGCCATTCCGCGCCTGCCTTGACAACGATGGCCAGCTGCATTTTCATTCCAACAGGTATGTTAGAGTATCAAGCTTTCATCGTGCCCCCGCCCGCTGATCGTACATTTGGCAGGGGTCGTTCCGCCGCTCCCTATAGAGCTCATCCGTCGCATCATCGACCTCGCAGATCCGAGTTCCCTTTATACCCTTTGTCTCGTGAACAGCATCTTCCACGAAGTGGCTGTAGTCCACCTATACAACCAACCCGAGACACCCAAGCCCGGCACCCTCGTCAGATGTCTTCAGACACTCTCTTGCCCTCCTGAACTTGCTGGGCACACTCGTAGCCTCGTGTATGGCAGGTTCCTCGGCGGTACTTCTCATGAGCACAACATCAACTACATGACATACTTCACGACAGCGTTCGGGATGCTCATCGGGTCCGCCAAGTCCAACCTCTACAACCTAACTTCCCTTACTGTGGAGCTTCTCGGGCCAATCGGAAAGTACCTCCGTGGTGCCCCGTTTCGCCTCGCTACACTCGACACCACTGCCGAATGGGATGCCGATTTCGTTGCGTTCCTCGAGTAGCAACCTTCTATTCGCTCCCTGACCCATCACGGCAGATATCGCGCGGAAGAACAGTTACCACCCTCCGCTCTCCCCAATCTTTCTTTCGTCAAAAGTTGGCCGTCCTTGGTCAGCACCCTCCTCGCCGGTCGTCCGGTGAAGGAAATCCTTATCACCTGCCTCGCTGACATGATGGATGAAAATACATTCTAAAACCTAGGCCGCCTGGGCAAACTATCTACGGGTCCGATCTTGGTCGTGACCGTGGCCAATGCTGTTATAGAAATGAACCCCGCGGACTTCTTCTCTCTTATGCTCCCCATCACTGACAACCTTTCGGATTTGGCCCTTTTCCATTACAACACCCGCGCGTGGGGACTAGATGAGGCGAGACCTTCGCATGTTGGTCACTCATTCGCTTTTTCTGACTTTCCCGACTTTCCCGACTTACACAGGTAGCCCACAGGAGGCCTTGCGAGTTTCTGGGTAGATTCGACAGGCTCGACCGCTTGCGCCTTACCTCCAGCGCCCCCACAGATCTGATTTATAGCCTCGACGGACAACGCGATCTCCTCGCATCCCTCAGTCGACACTGCCCTCGGACACTCTGGCATGTCGCCTTCAACAGCGACGTGTACGTCCGTCAGGGCCCTGGTTGAGAATGGATGACCATCGAAGACTTAATGAAAGTCCACGAGAGACAACGGAGGGAGGCGGAGACCCAAAAATCGGCCCCTCCTGGGATGGCATCATTTGACCCCGGCGAACCTGGTGCTGTGCTTGCACAAGTTTCTTCCTCGGTGACATTTTGGTAAGGTTGTAGGGGGAATTTGGCTAGTTTTACTGGTTAGGTTCATCTGCGATTGTATGATTATGATTATGATATGTTCCCGAAGTTCCAGTGCCTCGACCATGATGTCCAAGTTGTCGGTTTCTTCGTCGACTCTTATTCCCATTCGTGCTACGCCATGTTGCCGACCGTGCTATGTCTTATGTCTCCATTAGACCATCCGAGATATGTCTGTCGAATTTCTCTTCAGCACTCACTCAGTGTTACCCCAAGTTGGTATTATGTAGGATAGCACTGGACCCGTTCCGAGTCCAGAATACTACGTTCGAGATGAGTATTATTTATGCCACAAAGTCCAGTCGCGACTCGAATTAGATAGATTAGTTTGTGGTGGACCGCAATAAAGGTGCTGACGACCCCTCGGGTGAGCAGGTAGAGGTTGCGGATCAGGACGATAACTGAGATGATCTAATCTCTCGAGCCTAACCTAGCACTACGACAACAGTCCTAGTCATGGGTGCCATGGGACCTGTCCCCTGCCCACTTCCCGGTCCACGCTCTTATCTCTTTGCAAAACACCATACCCGAGCTCCACTCTCCTAGTCTCTGGTGGCAAGATGTCGGATAACGCCTCTGCTGCTACTACTGAAGCTGATATTTCGTCGTCTTGTAAGTATCGACCTTCATCCCCCATCGCGCAGCGATCGGGACGACTCTCAGCCAGCACATACCAATGAACCATCAGTTTCTCCTCCAGCTTCGTGGAAGCGACCGAACGACCGCCTAAGGTATGAATTGAGGGCCCTCGCTCCATACCTGGCCGGCCTTGGCGACCCCAGAGCTCCGGCATTCACAACCTCGGCAAGATGTGTGTTCGAGCCGACAGGTGTCTAGTCCGATCGTCTGGCTCGGCGAGGAAAGAGAGAAACTAACATGTAGTGAACAGGGTCCATTTCCCAGCTCCCTGTCGAGCTCATCCGCGAGATTGTCTTGCTTGCAGACCCCGCGGCGCTGCCCATCCTTTGTCTCGTAAACAAGATCTTCAAGGAGCTCGCAGAGACCCGACTCTACAAAGACCTCGAGTTTCCTGATGATTCTCACCTCAAGAGGTGCTTCAAAACCCTGAGCGACCGTCCTGAACTGTCCAAACACCCTCGTCGCGTCGTGATGCGCCAGGCGCATCACCCCGAAGACCTCCGCGACGCGTACAATACCCTCCGCGGCATGCATAACCTCACGTCCCTCCACCTCGAGTTCATTGGATCCATAGGAAGCCATCTGCAAGGATCCAAGTTCCGCCTCACGTTCCTCGTGATCGTCTGCGACTGGGACCTCGCCTTCGTCGAGTGGCTTGCGGAGCAGATGGAGCTCCGCTCGTTCGTCTTCTGGGGCCTCCCAGAGCCGGGAATCGACCTCGACGACAGCGCGCTGCCCAAGCTGAGCCACGTCGTCGGCGCAGCGTCCCTCGCATGTGCCCTGGTGCCCGGGAGGCCGGTGAGAGAGGTGCTCATCAGTTACGCCACATTGAATCCCGCCTTGGAACCGGCCATAGAGTTTGTGTGGCAGCGATGTGCGCAATCGACGGGGCCGCTGGAGATCGTCAACGTAGGGAGTGCCATCCAGGACATGGACGCGAGGGATCTCATGGCGCTCCTGCAGCCGATCCCCGATCTTATTTCCGACCTCGTCCTGTTCAATGTCCAGGTCCTCAAGGGCAACATCAACAAGGTATGCGTTTCACTTGATCTGTGCCAACGTTTCCCCCTATCTGACTCCGATCACAGGCGGCCTGCGACGACCTCTCCACTATACTAAGCAAAATGAAGAAGCTGGAAGCGCTGTTCGTCTACTCGCGCCCACCAGGGGACTACGTCGGCGACCGCAACAACCATCGGGAGATCGTTATCTCGTTCGCCCAACAGTGCCCCACGCTGCGCTCCATCACGCTCACGCACGACATCTGGACGTACTGTGAGATCGCGCCCGACAAGTGGATCACGGTGGACGATGTCTCGAAGCTGCTGGAGGACTTCCGCGCGCGATGCTCGCCGCAGGACCTACAGTTGCGCTCAGCGAAGCTGCAGGCCCATCGTGCCGCAGGCGGCAGTACCAGTCGGCACGCTTCGCTGTCTTGTGGTGGGCTGGACCTCGAAATGTTGTTGTCAGGCTCCAGAGGGAGGGGCACGCCAGGCAAACCCAAGGCGAGTGTCGTAGGGGCGTATGCCCCGCAAGACTACACGGCGCAGCTTGCGAACGATGATACAGTGGAGTCTTTGGCTACAGCATACAAGGCGGCGAGTTCCTTGCTTCGTTCAATTAGCGCATCTACATTGTCAGGTCAGTGAATCTGGGTTACTTCTGCTGTATGAAAGCTTTGGGCACACAGTATGGAGAAAATATGGCTAATCACAAACTGTTCGAACGACGCACTGTTTTAGCTGTATAGGAGGCTCCAGCGTAGAACTCAGCGGGGTTTAATTAAAAATATATATTAGGATTGTGCATAGTACAGGCAGGACAAATGGGGATAAAAATAACGATAGAGTTCCTGCAACGAAAATGCGACGCCTCAGCTTTAGAACTGCCCGTCCCTTTGAAAGTAACAAGGTGGATAGCCGAACGAGCGATGCCAACGCCGACAATCCGAAGACCGTCGTGCTCATCTCGCTGCATGAGTTCTCGTCATAGGCGTTTATGATCGTGGAAGAATCGTCTGAAGCCTGGCAGCGAGCAGACCCCACTTTTATACCCCTCCTCTGGGCCTTCCCACGCACGGACCGGGCTGAGCGTCCACCGGGATACATGTTGTCATCATAGTCGCGTCAGCAAGAATCGAGTTTCGGGCATGCCTTCGGGACTGGGTCGTAGATACTGACTCGAGACTGACTCAATGCTTCCTATGCGACTATTCTTAAGAAGTTCGACACCTGGCCTCGTGTAAATACTACATGAACACATCAAGTTGCCAAAATCCATACAGACAGTACAAGCGCATGCAATACAAACGACATAACGATAGTGACGACAGCAACAAACAGAACTTGAGGAGACGGACCGCAATTCAAGGGACGACAAAACACGATCATTGTGCCTGTGCCTCCTGGGAAGGCCGCGCACGGCGTCAGGGACAGAAATGCTACGAGAAGCCAGTCGACGCACTTGTTCTACGAACTCCATGGCTTCCTCCCGCCGGATGGCCCGGATGGTGCTGACTTTCTGGTTGTTGAATAAGACACCATAGAACTTGTCCGCCGTGTTCAGCATTTCCGGGCGGAAAGTGGTCGTGATGAACTGGGCTGTGGCGGAGAGGTCGTGTATCATGGCTAGAAGAGGCCATTAGTAGTGTCAAGCTGCGACCGTACGAGATACTCACCAGCTACTGCGGTCCGGTATTGAGCATCGAGATTGGCATCAATCTATGGAGCATGCTTAGGAAATGTTCTTGTGGATGACCTGTTAACATACCTCATCAAATAAGTAGAACGGTGCCGGGTCACACTTCTGGATAGCGAAGACTAGTGGAAGCGTGAGCTTGTGAATCGGTAGACAGACAAATCTTGCTGACCTGTTGCAAGGGCGACCAGCGACTTCTGTCCACCAGAGAGTTGTTGTATCCGCAAGCCCTCGTCCACTTTCGAGTTGAATGACACCTACGACGAGAGTCAGCTTGGATTCAGCGTAGTTATTACAGAGGCGTACTCGAATCGAGACCCCAGTATAATTGTCAATGGTACTTTGCTGTGTCTCATCCGCCTCCTCAGCGTCCTCCTCGTCCTATGACACAGATCAGTGAGATCATGACGAAACCAAATTGCCACGAGAACAGACCTGGTCGATGCGGCGCTGGATGACAAGCCGACCGCGTCCAGCGGGAACGAGCTTCTCGAAAACTTCCTCGAAGTTGCTTGCCACCTGCTTGAATGTCCGTTCAATGGCCTCGTCCTTGCGCTGGTCGAGCACTTCAACAAGCTCCTCGATCGACTCGGCCGATTTGTCGAGGTCTTCGCGTCGCTGAATGAGCTGGTCGCGCTGCTTCGTGAAGTTATTGTACTGCTCGAACGCCTTCTTGTTGACGTGCGCAAATTTCTTCAGACCCTCGTTCACATTGTGGAGCTTCTTCAGGAGCTGTTCGAAAGGGAGGAGGGATTAAGTTCCCAGAAGGAAACACATAAAATATCGCTAGGACGTACTCGGTCCATTTTCTCGTTGGTATATTTCTCGAAAGCCTCCTCAGGCAGCACACCCAGGTCACGGATGTTGCGGTTGCAGTCATCCTTCTTGTTCATAAGCAGCTGGCGCTTTGCCAAGTATCGCTCCGTGTTTTTCTGCTGCTTGGAGATTCCTCGTCCATCCTCCGCCTGTTGAGTCTGCAGCGCTTCCAGCTTTTGGCGCTGCTCCTGGAGTTGTGCGCTAGCCTTTTCAACATCCTTCTCCGTCTCTGCAACGAGTTGAATGCGGTGGCGGGTCTTGTAGCGGCGAAGGACTCACCCTGAATCTTCCTCTGCAAGGACTCAATTGAGTTGTTGAGCGCTTTAAGTTCACGAGTCTTGGACTCCAAGGCCTCTTCCGACCCTGCGTCGCCCGCTTCAGATGCGCCAAGGCCTTCAACCTTGAGCCGCAACTCCTCGCGGCGCCGAACCAATCCTTCGTTGAGCTCGATCTCAAGAATGTTCTTCGTGCCTCCAACCTCCGAACATCGTATGTCAGCCATAGACATCATCACTACTCAGGGAATGCTAAAGCATACCTGATTCTTCTCCTTGCCGATCTCCACCAAGTCCCTCTGGCGCTGCTCGACCTCCCGAGTAAGTGCCTCAATAAGGTCCTCCTCCTCGCTCGTCAAGTTCTGCGCCATCGGGCTCCGCAGTTCTGCCTGGAAGCCCTGGATCTTCGCATCTAGCCCGCTGAGCTCCGACCGGAGCTCCTCGATGTCGCCCTCGAGCCGCGCGATGCGTGTCGCGTGGCGCTCCTTCTCCCGCAGGAGCACCGCGACCTCCTCCGCGACGCTTTCGCGCACGACGCGGGCCTGGCCCTGGCGTGCGGTGTGTGTCTGGAGCTCGCCCGCACCCTTCGTGATCTCCTGTTCAAGCGTCGCGATAGTCGCTTTAACTTCGCGGAGGCGCGCCGTGTGCTCGGTGTGTGCCGTGCGCCATGTAGTGACGTTACGGATCGCTTCAATGCGCGAGCGGCGCACGTCGTGGTACCCACCGGTGAGCGCACCCTTGCGGTCGACCTTGTCACCATCGAGCGTGATAGTGTTGATCCCGTGTGATTTGACATACGCGGCGGCGATGGTGAGGTCACGGCACACGCAAGTCTTGCCGAAGACTTGCTGGAACGCCTTGAGATGCTTGGCGTCGAAGCGGAGCTTGTCCATGAGCGGAATCGCGTCTTGCGCATTCGGTGCGGGCGGAACTTTGGGCTTGAGCCGGTTGAGCGGCATGAAGGTCACTCGACCGTTCTTCTCGCGCATCATGATGTCGACCAGGCGCGAAGCGGTTTCGTCTGTGTCGACAACGACATGGAACAGACTGCTCGGTTGATTAGCACTGGCGGTAAGATACTCCGCTGGAAGGGGACTGACCTGTTACCAGCGGTAAGCTCAACGGCGATGTTGAATTTGTCATCGGTGATCTCAAAAAGACGATACAGAGGCCCGTGGACACCGTCAAAGTTCCCGTTCGATGCAACGATGCGGTCAATGGATCGGAGGCCGTTACCCGTGTCCTACAATACCTTTCATGAACAAGAGACAGAGAAGGAGGCGTGATGGAGTTTACGTACTTTGTCCATCATGCTGGCAAGTGTCCTCTCTGCCCCTCGCAGCTCGTCAGCAGCGTTCGTCACAAGCGACTCTAGTTTCGCGTCCTCGCGCCATAGCTCCTTCCTCCGCTCTGTCTTATCCGCCTGCTCGTCCTTGAGCTGCGCCATCTTTTCGCCCAGCTCGCGTACTTGCTTCCGCGCGTCCTCCGCCTTGGCTTGGGTAGCATCGATGCTACTATTCACCTCCGCCAGTGACTGCTTAGCACGAGCAAGCTCCTGCTCCAGCCCTACGAGGGCATCAGCTTGCCCCGTGCGGAACTGCTGCATGCTTGCGATCTCCGCCCTGAGATACCGGTCGCGCTCAGCCTTGGTCCGAAACTTGTCGAGGCGGCCACGTTTCGCATACAGGGCCTCCAGCCGGGCACGAGCTTCATCGAGGTGGCGTCTTTCGGCGTTTTCTTCGCCACGAACACGGTCCCACTCCGGGATAATGTTGGCGAGCTCCTGTTCTTTAGCTGCGATCGTGTCCTCCACAGTGGCGAGCTCCTCTTCCAGCGCATTTCGACGTCCTCCGGCGCGCTGGGCGGCCAACTGCAAATCGGCAATGGTACACTCGAGCTCGGTGCGAGAGCGGATGAGGTCTGTCAGCTCAGATTGGGTTCCTTGGCGGGTGAGGTTGAGGGTAGTTACATTCGTTCGGATTTGGGCGATGGACCGCTCAAGGTTCTATGGTGGAAAAGCGACGGATATATTTGGCACATTTCTGCATAGATAGGGATAGACTCACCTGTACTTGTTTCTCGCGATCTGTGTACTGCTCACGACGGATGTTCGCGCTATGCAGCTCGCCCCTGCGCTCCTCCTCAATCTCCTCAAGTGCCGCACCGACCTCCTCAAGATCGCGCTGGTGCATGGCGTACTCGAGACAGCGCCGCTCCTTGTCCTTCTCCTGGAACTCCTTCAGCTCCTCCTTCTCCTCCTCGAGCTCCGTCAGCCGCGTGTCGATGTAGTCGAGCAACTCGCCGATCTTGGCTCGTTTCGAGTCGGTCTCAGCCATGATGCGCAGTGACTCTGCGCGGCGCTGTTCGTACACCTTCGTTCCGGCGACCTCTTTCAGGAGCGCAAGCCGTTCATGGTCTTTTGCGTTCGTAAGAGCAGTGATCTAAGGCAATATAAGTGAGTGGCGGGTCGGGGAAGCATAGCATGTTTGCGAGGAGAGGGCACGTACCCGTCCTTGTGGAACTATGTAGTAAGGGTTGCTCTTGCTGAAACCGGCACTCTCTAGAAGGTTCATGACGTCGGCTTTGCTCGCGCTCTTCTTGTCGAGACTATACTCATCCTTCTTGAGACCGATGGTACGGCGGAGGATGACTTCGTCCCGACCGGTAGGAAATCGATTGTCCGAGTTATCGAACACAATCTCCACTATTAGTGCATTAGATGGCAGAGGTCTAGTCGCGCCCCTGTTGAGTGAATAAAGAGATGCGCACCGAAGGCAGAGAGCGTTTGAGTGGTTGATACACCTTCGTGGAGGAGTGCTTGCCGCTCCTCTCGAGACATTGAAGTATAGGCATCAGAGAGAACGAACCGGATGGCTTGTGTGGGAAGGAATTGAGTGGACGTTTGATTTGTAGCAAACTTGATACGTACCGGCGAAGAAGTTACTCTTTCCGGAGCCATTGCGGCCGACTACGACATTGTGTCTGGGTGAGAATGGCTCTATCTGAGTCTGGTCTCGGTCTAAGAGGAGTCAAAACATGTCGCAGTGGGATGTCACGGAAATGCGTACAGGATTTGAACCCCTGTATCGTCAAAGTCTTGATATACATGGTGCGAGATCGGTCGCCAAGGGGGTTTAGCCAGCCCGTTAAAGTGAGCGAGAATGTGTTAAGCAGCTCTCCAATCGAAAATAGAGCCCAGAAGGTACAGACTTGGAGGCGGATCCTCAGCTGGGACAAGTCCGTGGCAGGATGTGGTCCTCGACCTGCTCAGTGTGGCCGCGACGGAGACAGACGCGTTGCCGACGCGTCCGTCACTTGTGACACAATCACGTGGTCACCATTGGAAGCGTCACGACTCGTCTGATTGGAGTTGCATTGCCAGTGGAACTTAAGCTTGCATACCAGTGGACCTCGTCACTAGGCCGCACTGCCCGTAGTTCATCTCAAGTCTCTCACAAGCTCAACCAAACCATGCTCAGACTGCATCTGAACAATAGTCGTAGAGTGGGGAGCCTGCCAGTGAGACAGTGAGCATACATTATATCGCTGGGACTCGCCGAACCCGTGGTGCGCCTGCTCACATCAGATAGAATGTCTAAGGGATCACGAAGACTAGACAATATGGACAGCGCAGCACAGGCCCGCGCTGAAAGACCAATAGCCATCGGTGAATGTCGGGTGAATGACCAGCGAGCCAATCAAGTTTGAATGAGCTTTGTAAGTGAGTCTACGTGCTTATTCGAACAGCTGTCTAGAAACTACGCCTGCATATGATGTGGTGATGAAATAGGGATAGGTCCAGAGATCTCTCAGTAGGCTTGAACCAGTTTGAACTTGTCGGATTCGGTGACCGGGCTCCAAGGGCGATAACGATCTGCGCAAGCGCTTCAACATGTACAACTTTATACAGGATGACAGATATTCACGGCGCACTACACATCGTGAAAGTCTACACTGTGAGATGGAATCTCTTCATCAAGTTTGACTACAGAACAACGCAGTGAAGACTAAGAGTTGATGATGGGGAAACGAGAAATGAACGGACCAACGACGGGTATTCGACCGGATAGTAGTAGTAGAACACACACAGAAATCAACACAGTCTAGATGCATCAGTATGCTGTACGTAAAAAGAACATATTGTACCAGTACTGCCTATCGGGTACCGCGTGACATGAGAGGGGTCGTGAAGTCATCGAGGAACAAAACAGGAGGGAAGCGGATAGCGTGAATGTTACACAACATACAGAAGATCGTAGGGAGAACAGGCAGTAGCCCAAATCACACATAACACATGGATGTTAATACTTCTACCTTTAACTTGCGCCTCATAGTCTAAGCATTGTAAACCCATGTATCACCTACTGCCCAGGAACAAATGCAGTCAAGCCCGCAGCCTGGACCTTGGCCGGCTCCTCGCGGTTCAAGAGACCGAGAAGGCCAATGAGCTCCCCACGGACCTCGTCACCAATCTGATCGGAGGAGTTCGTGGGGTCAAGGACAAACGCAAACACCTGGAGAAGCTTGTCGAGGTGAGGGTGGAGCAGGGCCGGTTGCGTCTTGAACAGGTGGAAGATGGCACGGAAGACAGGCCTGTTCTCGAGGTAGTCGTTTCGGAGCGGGAGGGCATCGAGGAAGACGGGCAACACTTGGTCAAGTGGCACGGCCGCCGTATTCTTGACGATCATGCGCGCTACCGCGCCGACGGCGTTATCGCGTGCGTTAAGCTTGGCAGCGGGTGCGTCTGGCGCGGCGTGGAAGATGGGCCTAAGCGCACTGAGGATCTGGAGATACTGTGCGGAGAGGTCGACCTCGGAGTGTTCAATGAGGAGACCAGAGGCGAAGGCCGCATTGCACTGGACCTCAGGTTCCTCATCGCTCAAGGCGCGGTAGAAGAGGTCCATGAGGGTCTGCGTGTAGGGAGTGACAGAGCTCTTCATGGCGCCAATGATCTCCGATAGGGTACCAATGGCAGACGAGCGGTCGCTGAGGGACCGGTTCTTTTTCTGTCGGTACAACGACTGAGTATCTAGTCGATAAAGTGTATTGCAACATACTCACGTAGTATTTCATGATGAGCGGCGCGAACTTCTCGTAAGGACCACCCGCAAAGTTGGGCCCTGTTGCGGTGGCAATAGCAGCAACAAGGTCACCTGCCGAGGAGATAAGGATGGAGTCGTACTCTGCAGAGTCCTCTGGGGCATCTTCGCTCTCGTCTTGGTCGGGATCCTGTTGACACATAGCCTTCTGCTCGAGAACTTGAACGGCAATGCGAGCAACGAGCTCGACCCGGTCTTCCAGAATCGCAGGCCCAAGCTTGGTGATGGTCTCAGCAAGCGCGACGCACAGCGAAGACACGACCTTCCTATTGAGGCGGAAACTAGTGTCAGAATCGATCTCAAACAATTCGAGAGCCGAGGGAGGTATGAAGGTCAGGGAACAGAAATCTATTTTTACGTCTCATGCGCCCGTTGGACATCGAAGTGAGCTGAGTAAAATCTTTCATCTTGCCGAACTGCGCTAGCGCAGCCGAGTAGAATGCAAACAAGAAACCCGATACGTACTTGTTGTCCTCGGTCTCGTACATTTCCAATAGCGGGGGAATGATGTGGCCAAGGAGCTCCTTGACGCGAGGGTTGAGCTGGTTCTGCGAACACAAACGAACACAGACGTCAGTCCTGCTTGTGGACAAAAACAGATATTTGGGTTACTTACGGTGACGCCCGGTTGCCACTCCTGAGGATCACTGAGCTCGTAGAAGCTGCGGACGATCTCAAGAAGCGAGTCTGTCGCGCTCTTGCGAATACCGTCATAGTAGTGAGGGAGGAGCGCGATGAGGTCGAGCGTGCACCGTTCGACGTATGGCAGGAAGTGAGCCTTGGTGGCCGCGAAGATAACACCAATTGTATCTGCAGCGATCTCCTTTTCGATGCAGATCGTGCTGTTCACGTCGAGCAGCTTCTCGAGGTCCACATTGTCATCGTCATCAATGTTGACATGTGCGTCGTCAGAGACGTTGATTGCACTCGAAGGGGTGAGGCCAGAAGCGAAGTTCGCGGCGGTCTCGGGGTTTGCCACTAAAGAAACCACTGTTAGCAGCAGTAATCGCGCATCGAAGTGCGGAACCTACTAGCGAGACGCTCCTCCTCTCCGTGCTCAAGCTGCTTGCAGCTCTGGAGAAGGGCAGGAACAACGTTCGGGAGGAACTGCGCAAAGTCGTCCTCGAACACACGCGACATCACGCCAAAGAACAGGAAGCTGCACTCGCGCAGGCGCGCGGATCCAAGCTCGATTCCGTTGAACGCCTGTGCCATCATATCGTTGAAGTACGGCGCAAAGTTCTGCTTGCCAACCGCCTCCGCGAACGTCCCGACAGCGTCCATCGTGATCCCACGGAGCTCCTGCTCCTCTCCCTCGCCGGTGAGCACGAGGAAGTGTTTGAAGCGCTCCATAGTCGGTTGGAAGTATGGCAGGAACTTCTCCTTGGAGGCATGAGCCGCGCTGCCGATAGCACCAATGACAACCGACTTGACGGCGAGGGGTGCAGTGTCGAGGAGAACGACCAGACGCTCCATGATGAGGTTGAGGTACTGGTCAATGACGTCGTGGAGGATCTCGAGCAGCGCGTCGAGGGCAGTGCAAGCTGGCCGCTGAGTGACAGGGTCGTTGACGAGCTGCATCACAGTAGGGACGAGGAACGCGTGCTTCGCCGCGCACTCCTCCTCCAGCCATTCGCACAGACAGCTAACGGCGACGCAGCTAGCTTTCCGTACAGTACCGTCGCCATCCTGCAGACCCGCCTCGATGATGGGCCAGACCTGACCCATGAGAGGAGTCATATACTCGCTGCAACCCTCAACGGAGACACCGAGTGCGAGCATCGCACCACGGCGCTGAGCGGGGTCAGCAGATGAGAAGTACTGTTGAATGAGTTGGCGGAGAGCAGGAAAGACCTGGCCAGGGGGAAGGCTAGTCGCAAGGCAGTCTACTATGCGAAGGGCGGAGCGCGAAGGAGCGTCGTCGTCGATATCTTCCGGCTCTTCCTCTGTCGTGATAGGCATGAGGCCCTCGAGAATGGCTGGTGCAAGGCCATGAGACTGGACCTTGGACTTTTTACTATACAGACGTAGATTGTCAGACTTTGGCACGAGAGAGTTCAACGGTAGACTGACTACTGGACGGTCCAGTTGAGGGCATTCAGAGAGAGAACACGAAGTTCAGGGTCGTAATTGCGGTTTGCACCACAACGAAGGAGGAACTCAGCGAGCTGGGGGATATGCTGGCCAAGGAGAGGAATTTCCTAAATGCGAGGAAAAAGAAAATGTCGTAGAGTCGACCAAATAAAGTAGACCGAGCAACATACGAGAATGAGGAGGGTCTCAAGGACATCAAAGAGCTGTCTTGCACCAGCCTCGTTGCCGCTCTCCACACACTGCCCAATGACATTAATCATGGCGGGAAGCAGGTTTTGGAAAGATTTCTAGAGTAAGGATGAGCAATGCGTATCAAGATGTTGCCAGTGCCAAAGGGAGAGACTTACGATGTCAGCCTTGTCATCGGCATCGATGTACTGAGCAATAACTCCAAGAGCGCTGTGAAGGAGGGTGGTTTAGGTCGGCATATCCCGAAGCACGGCAAATCATCCTACCGAACGGTCGTTATCCGAACCTCGGCGCTTTCGGGGTCATTAAGGAGGTCACCGAAGAGTTTGAAGAAGGTTTGGAGATGCGACTCAAAGCCCTCAACGATGTTCTCCAGAACAGTGTAGAGAATGTAAACACCAACTTCGCGGTGAACAGCCTGTTGAGACAAGCACGTTTGTTCAAGGAACGGGAGAAGGTTTGGCCAGTGACCGAGAGGGATCTCGATGGATGCGATGGCGGCGATGACTCGTGCCGTAGAATGACGGACAAGGTTACTAGCACGCGATGAGCTTCGAGCTAACCTCTAAAATAGTGTGTACTGACTTGGATTCGGAGATGACGATTTCGGGAAGTTTGCTCTTGATCTCGTCCCGCGAACTGACCTCGACCTGGATCCAAAGGTCTCCGCTATTTTGTGAAATGCGTTTCCGAAGCTCGACCGCGGCCAGTTGGCGAACCTAGTAATAGGATGATCAGCTTCATCTTATCGAGATCCATAGTCGAGAAGAAAGATTTCGCAAGTGCGGGCTGTGCCACTACGGATGGTACGCCGGAGAAGTGAATACATGTCTACACCTCAAAGATCTAGGGTCGGAGTGGAAGAAGACAACTAAGGGGATGCTTCTGCACATTGGAGAACGAAGTCCGGGAGCGCGGATCGCTTATTGCGTCCACGATCTAAATGATGAGGAGGGGGCGGCACGAAGGGGTTCGGTTCAGGAAGGGAGAGTAGAACTCGGGTGCGAAGGTGCATATCATGAGATAAATGCGCGCCTGAGCGGAGATAAGGAACAGAGTCGGGGTCTGGAACGACCAGAGAGTGGATCTGGTGGAACATAGGAGGATAGACTCACCGCCTGCTCTGGGGAGCTAGCCATAATGCTCGCGAGGGCGGGGATACATTGGGGGTTCTTGTAGAACTCCTTGTTCAATTGAGCGGTTGCCTGAGAACGTATACGGGTAAGCAGGATAGTTAGGCGGTGATCGGAGGAGAGAATGGCTGACGGCCTTGAGCTGGACAGTATCATTGGATGTGAACTGCACGAGGAGAGAGTGCAGGTTCTGGACGAAGGCGGGCTGTAATGGAACGATTAAGACGCGTTGATATGGATGTATGTGGTTGGCGACCTACGTCCATGTCTGCAAAGAGGAGGGAAGGGAGAGGAGGGAGGAGGGAGGTGGCAGAGATGGATTTTGTGGAGGGAGCCCGAGCCGTTGCCCAAAAATTTGGCTGAGTTTGATCTGCGGGACCGTATCTCGACCACGTGCTTATCGACCTTAGTGCCAGTTGGCAGAGGCGCTCGCGGTGACTGCCAGCTTGAACGCGATGCTTGTCTCCGTTCACGTCCAACGGCTCTGTGCGCGTGCTCCCCTCCGCCCCTCCGCACGAGCCTATTCTTCGCGCCCGCCCTTACCGCCTCTGCCCCCTCAGGATCAATGGCGCAAGCTCTTTCCCTATGTCAACGTCGCCCGTCGAGACCGCGTCTTCGTCCAGAGTCCCCAAGCAGCACGCGCAGTTGCTCAGTCCTTATTCCGGAGCACTCCCACCACCAGTGGCAAGGGAAAGGTCGTTGTTGAGGCATTTCCCGGTGCGTCGCATCTTTCTGTATCCCCTCGGTCTATATTCACCAGCCACATAGGTCCCGGTGCACTCTCCCGGGCTCTCCTGGAACTCCCAGAGTCGACTGTGCGCAAACTCATCATTCTAGAGGATGATCCTGCTTATCTCAAGTACCTCCATGTGAGTGCATCATAGTATGGGGGCCACAATATATGCAACTGAAACCCTCAGCCCCTCGCAGACGCGGATCCTCGCGTGACGGTAGTCCCCATGTCTGGTCATAATTGGGACACATATTCACATCTGGACGAAAACCGCCTCCTGGGCGATGTTGAGGTCGCTCCATGGGAATCTTCAAGTAAGTAATTGCTCCTCGTCTTCTTACTCGGGCGTTGTCCTCGAGCTTGAACTCTTCAACCCAACATGATCGTCTTCTCCCAGTCCCAGACCTGCATTTTGTCTCCCATTTGACACACAACGTGCACGGGGAGCAACTCATTGCCCAGCTGTTTCGCTCGATACCCGAGCGGGCATGGCTTTTCCAGTACGGCCGGGTCCCCATGAGCATCCTCATGAGCGAATGGGTCTGGTCGGTGCGTCTTCTACCCCTCTCATTCCTTTGGACATCTCGGATTCACGAAGGTTCTCGCCTCTTCAGCGACTGACCGCGGGTACGGGCACCATACGGCGCTGTAAGCTTTCCGTCATCGGTGAGGCGACGGCGGATCTCCAGGACGCGTTCGATCCAGAGCTCGTGGCGCCTTACGAGGCCCATTTCTTCCCTCCACTGTCCAGGGGAAAAACCTCGAACAGGAAGGCTGGGCAGCCAATATATGGGATTACAGCTGTCCCATATCCCGAACAAGTGCGTATGCACGCTACTCGTCACTCGGCGCAGTCAATATTGACGACCTTCAACGATGCAGATCATCCAAAGAGGCACAACTGACCAGTGGGATTACGTCCTCCGCCGGTTGTTCGTGCTCAAACGCACGCCCCTCAAGGATGCGTTTGGGTACGTAGTTTTGTGTGTTGACGTCGGCTTTTGTATGCTGATGTTCGCATAGTTCACTCGCGCCTGGTGCAACTACCCTAATCAAAATGCTGTCAGATGGGACCATACCCCTCGATCAGCGTGTCAACCTTTCAAAACGAGTGAATGAGTTGAACATCGCGGACTGGGCGCTCGTAAACCGTGCATTCGAGGCATGGCCGTTCAAGCCACAGGTATGTTTTCATTCTCTACTACTCTAGTCTTTACTCCAACACCTCATTGACGTCACTGCCGCAACGAAGGACTTGATGATTAATGACGGTTTCATGCCTGAAGACTATTAATCTCAAGTTCTCTTGTCACTGCATGTTCATGTCTTTCTCGGCTGAGGGTGCGCGTTTGTCACGATAGACAGATAGCCCGAAAGCGTTAAATAAGTACTCTACTGGGTGTAGCCTAATCATAGTAATACAGGACAACTCGTAACCTCACTCGGCATCAACGTCAAGCTCCCGTTGTTGTCGTGGTGGAGAATCCGGCCAGTCAATCGGTTCCTGTGGGAGAGGAAGGGTCAGCACAAATCGCGAAATTCTATTTGGCAACCTATGGATGTACCTCAGTGTCCATGTCATTGTCGAGCTGCGTATCTTCCAACTGCGTCTGCTCCTCATCGACCTGCGTGTCATCGTTCGCAAGGCTATCAGCTTGACTCTCATCCATGGCGACGTCGGTGGTTTGCGTGTCCACTTGGGTGTCCGTCTGTGTATTCTGCCCTTTGCCCGATTCTTGCGACTCCGTCTCAGCGGCCGCCTTCTTCTTCTTCCCACCTGCAACCTTCTTGTCTTTCTCTGCGGGCTGCACGGCTGGCAGGCCGAAGAGCGTCGTCTGGCGCCCCACATCCTTCTTCTCCTTGCCTTTACCCTTGCCCGCACCGCGCTTCCCCTTGTCCGCAGCCTCGGCGGCGTCGACCTTGTTGAAGAAGCTCTCGCTCTTGTGCAGACTCTTGTTCATGTCCGCGGTTCGAGCGAACGGATTCCGACTGTTCGCGTCCGCCGCAGGCTTGCGTGCAAACGGGTTGCTCCCTGTGAGAGTTGGGCGTTGAGTTCACAGTTAGAAGAAGGAAGGTGGTGCTCACGAGGTTGAGGGGCGCCAGCCTTAGCTGCAATCGAAGCGGATTCGCCCACAGCGCGCCGCTTTACCCCCGAGTCCAAGCCGGGAGAGCGGGTCTCGCGCGCGGGCTCGTCATCTGCGGGGCGTTTTCGAGGCGATTGCCACGCATAGTCATCCTGGGTATCTGCGAAGGACGACCCGTTGAATACCGTGCTGTCCTCCGTCATCTGGCTGAACGCGATGGCGGCAGGGGTCGCACGCTCCAGCCCAGGGCGGTGCAGAGCGGGGGGCGGGCGGAAGTCCTGGAACGGTTTCGGACGCGAGCTACCACCCGCATTCGTGGCGGGAAGGCGCATGGCTGGGACGGGCGCGAAGTCGTTCTGGATCTGGCGGCGGCGGTCGCGGAGACCCTCAAGTCGGTCGGCATCTTCGCGGTCGTCCTTGAGCAGCTCAATCTTCTCTTGGAGGCCGATGAGATGGTAGAAGCCCGCGATCTTCGCCGCGGCGTCGTATGAAGGTGTGTGATGCAGGAGGCGGACGAGGTCAAGCGCGCGCGCGAGGCGGTCAGACTTGCACGCGTGCTGGATGAGTTGGATTAGGGTCTTGTCAAGGGCGAGCTCGCGAGTAGCGAGGTCGGAGGTTGAAAGGTCGTCGCCGAGGCTGTCGCGGAGGATGTCGAGAAGGAGGGTCTCGCGGGCAAACCTGTTAAAGTATTAGTGACGGGGTGACGGGAAGAAGGCACAGTAGCTTACTGCTCCTCCAGCGGCCCCTCCTTGGGATCTGTCCGCCTGAATGGTAGGCGGATAGGAAGCTCTTGAATAAGAGGCCTAGGAAAGCTTGGGTGCTCTTGTCGGCCCTTGAGGATGAGACACATGAAGTTGTCGCCCACGACGCCAACAGGCCAGTACGATTCATCCTTGCCTTCGCGCCGCTCGAGCTTGTTTGTGTCTAGAATGCGCACCCATGTAGCGGACATCGGTATCCGGAAGCGCGGCAACGCGTTCAGGATTCCGGCCGAATCGTATATTACAGGAGCCTATCGGTGAGAGATGAGGACGTATGAAGAATTGAGGTAATGGTTGAGGCTCACCCCTTCTTCAGTAATGCCAGCCCACTTGAGTGTATGGCGCTTCGCTATGGGCAGAGTATCCTTCTGCAATATGCAAAAATCGTCGAACTTGATGAGCCGGCCGGTCAAGTTTTGCGAGCCATCCATCGTTGTACTGCCGTCTCTTGTCACGATGAACACCCATTCGCTCCCCGCCACCATGGTCACGAAATCCCCAGGCAGGCTGAGGCACGTCCGCTCGATACCGCTTCCCGTGAGGAAGACAAGCTCACCATCGCTCGTCGCAATAACGACATTACCCTGCCCGCCAATATCCACGTCGCTCTTGTCGCGAATGGACTTGGAGGCGGGTGGGCCACCTGCAGCGATCCCGAGGACGCGCGTGGTTCCCGAAAGCTCGTATGTCCACTCCGACTGGGCAGCCCAGGTACCGTATGGCTTGTAGATGACATGGGCAGGGTGCTCCGCTTCAGGTTGGCAGGCGTAGAGGGCGCCGCGCTCGCCGAGCGAGGCGAGATCGTACCGGAAGTGGTCGGTAAAGTGGTAGCTTTTGCGCGCGGAGCGGTCGTGGAATTCGACGTTCACGATATGGTGGGAATCCTGGTCCGTGACCTCGATGACCCCAATCATATTATATGCTACACGGGCACACATAAGCAAACTGCTCGCGGGGGAGGGAAGCTGCACGTACCTAGGTACCGTTTCTTGTTTTCCATTGGGGTCGACCCTGGCTGAAACGCGCCCTGTGCCTTGGTCACACTCACCATCTCGCGAATAGCACTCTTCCCCGCGATCCGCCGTGCCTCGCCGTCCTCATCGTTGAGGCCTCCCCCGAGGTCATCCAGGATCCAGTCGTCGTTGTCTAGGTCGATGCCAAGGTCCTCGTCTATGACATCGGTCTGTGCCTTTGCCTTCTCCGCCCGCGCTGCCGTCACGTTGTCGTCATCGAAGAGTGTAGGAGTCGCCCTCCGTTTGACCGGTATTCCGACGGCCGTTGTGCCTGCAGACGGCTTCACAGGGTCGGGTGCGGAAGCGGGAATAGGGTTTTGCCAGCGCGTGAGGTCTCCTGCAGAGTCCGTCCAGACGAGAAGGTTCTTGGAGGGTGAAAATGCCATTTGAGTGATTGGGGCATTGAGGGCACCTTGGAACCTATAGTCCGGCCGCGAAGTGTGGAGGGTAAGAGGAGGACAGGCAGCACGAGACAGGTAGGCCATACCGGAAAAGCATACGTCTGTTCTGTGTCGACCAGATGAACACACCTGATTTCGACGCAGCTGCAAGATATACGCCATTCTTAGACAGTGCGAGGGCGGTGATGGTCCCAGAACACGCATCATCCGAGAGGGTCGTGGATTTGGTCCAGTCTGAACGTGATATTGTTATAATTTCTAGTCCCTCCTTAGAACGAGCAACAGGGCAAAAAGAACGGGTGCGAGCTAACCATGTGTTCGTGTTGCAACGAAGAAGTACTGTCCAGACGTATGCCACAGAGCAGAGCAGTCGTGCCCAAACTCGGCAGACCTGGAGATGAGGCTCTCAGAAGAGCTGGATGTAGAAAATTGCAGGAACTTACTCTGAATCAGCCACGGCGGGGATCACGCCGTCAATCACCTTCTCTTCCTTGGGCTCACTCCCCGAAACATCCCAAGCGATAATCTTGCCGTCTGCTCCACATGTCGTCTAGGCAATTTTGAGAGCGAGCTAAAAAGAGTGAAAAGAAGCACATACGAGGATGGAACCGGAAGGATGCCACGTTGCTTTACGCACGGCCTTTGTATGACCTTTGAGGACGGATATCTTGGTGATGTCATCCAAGTCGATGAGCTTCACATGGGGTTCACTAGGCAAGTTCTAATCAATCACCATTCCCCTAAGGAATATACTACAGCAGCGCATATATGGTAGCAGAAACTTACTCGGACGTGACTGCGACTCTGGCACCCTTAGGATCGACAGCAATAGAACGAATGGGGACACCTTGGGCACTTGCAACAAGGCCCTCCATAGCAGGCTTGGCGTCTGGGACAGGCTTCATGATTTCGTATCTTCTTGCATCGCCATCTTTGCTGCCAGATAACCAGCAATTGGTCTAAGAAGGTATAAGTGGCCGGAAATGAGCCGAGTCGGTGAGGGAGGCAGACAACGTACACCTGCAGCTAGTGCTGTAAGCTCGTCCGTAGCCTCTGGGGCACTTGGTGGCTCCTGGTCCTCGCCTAGCTCCGGATTCCATATTCTGACAAGCGTGTCTGCTCCGCCGGTATAGAGGCGTCTGGTGAGGGAGAAGTTAGGACAAGGGGGACGGAACAGGAGAGCGGAGAGGAACTGACGAGCCATCGCGGGAGAAGGCAACAAAGGTTGTTCCAGGGCCGTGAGCAGGGTTGACATGAACTTTGGAGGCCATCGCGGCCGTCGAGGACCGTCGAGGTGGTCTCGCCGAAGGGACAAGAACAAGCCAGGACGCGATCACCTCCTGCCACGACGCGTGGCGTAACGCGTCAGTCACAAATCCTTTCCCATCAACTTAAGCGCCCTGTGGCCGGCCATCAAGCGCTCACAAGTACAGACAGAAACGCTATTTGAATAGGCAGACGGTTGTACATGCTTTTAAAGGGATATGGTACTAAGTGATGCACTGTTTTGAACCGTAGATATTGAAACCAATAAAACGTAGCAGCCGCGACTGGAGACAATCATAGTCAGATGAGCGGGCCTGTTTTAACCACAACTTGTTTGAACCTTCTACTATACAGCCCAGATCGCCGGAGCTAGTTAGGTGGATTGATTATAGAATATGGTACTGATTCAAGTAGTGGAAGGACACACCGTCTCCGGTCTGGGCAGCAGACCCATGGGCAGTGCCAACGAGGGTAGCGGCCAGAACGGCCAGCCTGGCGATGGTCTTGAAAGACATGGTAGTGAGAATACGTGGATAGAGGACGGTGAGAGATGGATATGTGCGGTTGTGAAGTTGAATCTCAGTAGGGCTGTGATCCTGGTCTTCAGACGAGGGCCCCATGAGCTTGTTATATCTTCGATGCGGTGGTTGTATACTCCCGTCGACAGATGACCAATTTGGACCTGTGGTTCAAACACCGGCACGATATTCAATGGCGACATAGGAGGGAAAATATGAGGCGCACGAATTTCCTGATACGCCTGTAGGCTAGCGGTTACACGATACGATGGGTACACCATCCGGTATGCGCGTTCTAAGCATGCACCACACTAGTGTGTGGCCATGGATTGAGGCCGCACGAGACATTGCGCAACGTGTCCGATCCGGTGAAACATGCTTGGTTGTGGTGACGAGCTTAAGCCCGAGTCCGGTACATCCACTCGAACGCTCTAGGCGGTAAGGAGGAGTGGGTTTGGCTAAGAGTGCCGCTCAGGCTGACCATGGGTGCGTTTGTTGGTGAGCCGATGGCATAAGCGACCTTGAGTTCTGTTCAAGTCGGATTGCTATGGAATGGTAGCCGGTCAGGGAAGTGCATTTGGGAGAAGTGGTTAGTACTATCAGCTTATCTCAGGACAGACGCACTCTTAGGACATGCTAAGCTCCCCGGACCCCGATGACAATCCAGAGGAAGTACCGTAACGCTCAAATGAGCCGGCTCCAACCCTTCCTCCTGGCGCCGGGTACTGCTCGGCCCGATCCGCGGCGTTGTAGCCTCTCGCTCGGCTGCGGGGACTCGTCTTACTCACTCTGCCCAGTGCCTGTGCTCCATCTCGTCGGACTTGTTCTCTCTTGCACACTCGCCAGTTGTTGCGTGACCACGCCCCGAAGCCACTGTTGACGTGTTGACGGTTGGCCACTCTTCCGATGACTCCGAGTTTGCTGGGAGGGTTGCTCCGAGTCCGGTACCGGACCGGCGGAGTGGACGTCTGCGGTCATTTCCGCTCAGCTGCTTCAAGTTCTAGTCTGTGGCAAGCTTCCTTCTCGAGGCCTTACTGTGCGCCATCTCACCTTTCAGCCACTCAAAGGATGGGCAAGAACAACAAGAAGTCCTCCGTCCCACATGAGGACCACCTTCTACTTCCCCAACATCCCGGACGTCCGCACCCCCAAAGTGCACCCATCGTGGATACCCACACGCATCTCCTCTCCACCTACTCCTTCTACCGCAGCAAGTACAAACAGGCGCGATATGTCACCGTGTATGACTTTGTGCGCGAATTGTACAAAGATCGTGGCGTAGACGCTATCGTAGACGTCTACTGCGAAGCTCCAGAGCACAAGACCTGGAAAGAAATCGCCGATTCCGCTTTGACGGAGGAAGGCAGGCGAGAGTTGTGGGGCGGGCTGGAGTACTGGTTTGTAATGGGTACGCCCCCTCCGATGTTTCAGTTAACGTTACAGCAGTTGCTTACTAGCCAACCGCGGTACCAAACGCGCCTCGCCCGCAGGAGTTCATCCGTAAGACATGCGTCCTATCATCGCAGAATGTAGAGAAAATCCTAACGTCAGCCCAGTCATGAAGCCAAGAATTATACCGACGAAATAGAGCGCGAAATGCGAGTAATTTAACGGTCGTGCATATCGTCTCTAATTCGAATCCCAATCCGCAGAATCGAAGCCATGTCGCATCCTCGTTGTGTCGGATGGGGTGAAATGGGGCTAGATTACCATTACGACAATTCACCGCGTGAAGTCCAGCAAGACGTGTTTATCCGACAGATCAAGCACGCTGTCCGACTAGGAAAACCTCTTACGATACATACCAGAGAAGCCGAAGAGGATTCAGAGCGTATTCTGAAGGACCATGTTCCGAAAGACCACCGGGTGTGTCTATGACGTCTCCCATCCGTGCTTATTCGTGACGGAAAATTGACCTTGTCAGTCGGTCATCAGATACACATCCATTGCTACACCGACTCACCGGAATGGGCCGCTCGTATGTTGGACCATTTCCCCAATTTGTACATTGGCATCACCGGTGCGTGCAAACCACCACCTTGCTTCTTACAGTGCGCTGTATGAATGTGACCCTGGTGTTGGACGTAGGCGTTATCACTTACTCCACAAATCTCAACACGTCCGAGGTCATCCGCCGAATGGCCCCCTCGTCTAATCTAGAAATGCCACTCCGCATCTTGCTGGAGACGGACGCGCCATTTATGACACCTTCAAACATTTACGACTCGCTACAGAACGTCAAGGGAAGGCTGCCGATCTCCCATTCCGCCATGATCCCCTGGACTGCAGAGTTTGTGGCCAATGTAGCCAATGAAACGGCCACGGAGGGAGGCAAGTGGGACACTCTAAGGGTAATGCGCGAGAGCAGAGAGAATGCGAAGAAGATGTATGGGGTTTAATCACTGGGATCTAGACCGGCGTGATATACTAGTGATCGCTGGGGGTATACTTACAGGACGGAGACAAGGCATACCATCTAGTCTTAGCAACGATTCACTGCCTAACAGACTGTTTCGGAACGGGTCGTAGAAGTCGGGAGTAGGAATAAGCATGACAATCGCCAGGTCTTGATGCCTATGGATATATTTGACAGAAAGGATGCAAAGGCCCCCATGGCCCAAAGGTCTACGCCTGATAAACGGTGCGTGTTGTGTGTAGATCACAGGATGGGTATATCTGGCATCGCAAGTTCATTTTCATTCTCGACATTTCGAGTGTGATAATACTGGTGGAAACTCCCGAGAAGGACTATCTAGGTCAAGTGTCAATGTCAATGCGACAACTCCGGCTAGGATGCATGCCAGACTCCAGTACACACCAAACTGTGGCATGCCAATTTTTGCCTAAGGGTTCAGCCGTACGATACGTTGTCTTTCTGAGGTCTCTAGGCGATTTACTAGCTCGTAGCAGCGCCAGTAGAGCATACAGTAGTCGGGGAATCAACAACCACCGTGCAGCAAGCTTCTGAATAAAATTTCATGAGCAGATGTCGTCAAAGAGACTGGATTGTAAGCACCTGGACGTTCAGAGGGAACCAAAAGCGCTATAGACCCATTATGACATGTGCGAGGTCTTGAACAGAAGGTTCCGGTTGCGCAGGGGCGGCAGCGAGGCTTGGGGTCTGCTTCGACTATAGTGGTGTTACTTATGTTATGTGTCCTGTGACGAGGCAAGGTACATACCTGTGTAGAATACAGACTTTGGACCTGGGCAAACTGACTATTGATTTGAGCCGTGACGTCCGCGACTTGGTCCTTGGATATTCGGTTTGCGCCTCTGGACCGCTTTTTTACCGCTTGTTTGGCAGCGGTTTGGCGAGAATTCTTCTTGACGCTCGCACTTGAGGATTTTGGCACTTGCTTGGGCTGCTTTGCCATGATGACCGACCGGGTCACAGACGGGCTGAATGGTGGGGAGGAGACGGTTAAAGAGAGAGACCAGTAAGTTCTGTTGAGGTACGCGTCTCGAGTTCTATAGGGCGCCTACGAGAGGGAGCAAAGGCGCGGCTCGGACGGGACGGTGTCGACAAGGTTGTTGTCCACTTACCGCCATCTCATCCCCTTTCAGCTTTCTCCCTCTAATCTCTCTCTCCTCGTCACTATCCTCGGGGGCTGTTCTACTTGCGGGCTTCGTTGGCTATGTCTGACGTACCAAAGCTTCGTATAACCCTCCTTGGCGCCGGGCAGGAAGTAGGACGGTCATGTTGCGTTTTACAGTACCGTGGTCGAACAATCGTCTGCGACGCCGGGGTACACCCAGCATATAGTGGAATCGCCTCTTTGCCTTTCGTGGACGATCTCGACTGGAGCACTGTGGATGTCTTGCTTGTCACACAGTGCGTTTTTCATAAGCAGATCCTGACCCAACAGTGCCTCATTCCCCTTGTAGCTTTCACCTTGACCATGCTGCAGCCCTCACGTATATTATGGAGAAGGTGCGTTCCATCACTCGCCATTCAATGCGACTCGCTGTTTACCTGTGAATAGACCAACTTCAGGGACGGCAAAGGGAAGGTGTACATGACACATCCTACGAAGGCGTTGCACAAGTTTATGATGCAGGACTTCGTAAGAATGAGGTATGTGTCCTTGTATTTCATGCTTGGTCAGTTGGGCTGAGGTGTCGATGCAGCTCTTCCTCAGCGGACACCTTGTTCACTCCACTTGAAATGTCCTTGTCTCTGGCGTCCATCATTCCTGTCTCGGCACACCAAGTTATCACTCCTTGTCCTGGTGTCACTTTCACACCCTATCACGCTGGCCACGTACTGGGAGCTTGCATGTTCTTGATTGACATCGCTGGCCTGAAGATTCTCTACACTGGCGACTACTCTCGAGAGGAGGACCGACATCTGGTCAAGGCTGAAATCCCACCAATACACCCTGACGTACTTATCGTGGAGAGCACGTATGGTGTCCAAAGCCATGAGCCGAGGGAGGACAAGGAGGCCCGTTTTACCAACTTGGTCCACTCTATCATTCGCCGCGGAGGCCACGTCCTCCTCCCCACATTCGCTCTAGGACGTGCGCAGGAGCTGTTACTGATTTTAGATGAATACTGGGCAAAACATCCCGATCTTCACAATGTACCAATATACTATGCCTCAAGTCTGGCGAGGAAGTGTATGGCCGTGTACCAGACGTATATCCATACGATGAACTCCAACGTGCGAACACGGTTCGCGAAACGCGACAATCCCTTTGTATTCAAGTGCGTGTTGGCTTTTTTGTCTCTACAATGTGCTTATACGGTAATTAGACATATCACGAATGTCTCTGGTACACGAAATTGGGAGCGCAAAATCGCTGAGGGTCCTCCGTGCGTGGTCCTAGCATCACCAGGTTTCATGACGACCGGCCCCAGCCGGGAACTCCTGGAGCTCTGGGCACCTGACTCGAAAAATGGTCTCATCGTGACGGGATACTCCATTGAAGGGACGATGGCGAGGGTGAGTGGCTACCATGTCAGGAACGACCGTATCGTTGTCGTGTACCCCTTCGTCCGTGTTGTATGTACCATGCTAAGCAATGGACAAATTCTCCTCCTCCATGTGCTTGAGCGGTCCGTCTGTTCGAGAGTGAGTTAATATTCATGCGTTTCTACCCCCCCTTCCGTCGTATTAGGATATCCTCAACGAGCCTAGCGAGATCATGGGGATGAAGGGCAACACAATCCAGAGGAAGTTGTCAGTCGACTACATCTCATTCAGTGCACATGTCGACTACTCGCAGAACTCTGAGTTCATGGAGCTCGTGAAGCCCCAGCACATCGTGAGTCGCTCTGTCTCTTCCAGTCTGTGAACTAGATGCTAATCTGCACCGACAGGTCTTGGTCCATGGGGAGGCCACTGGAATGGGTCGGCTTAAAGCTGCCATGCAGGACCGGTACAAGAGTCGAGACGAGGATATCAAGATTCATATGCCCCGGAATCTGGAAACACTGGAGTTGACATTCCGCAGTGAACGCGTAGCGAAGGTGCGTATTGGCCGCTCCTTCCTTGCCACTTCGGTTTTGATTTAAGTGGTGTCGTAGGCTATCGGTACCCTCGCGGCACATCCACCACAACCCAACGACGTCATCTCCGGACTACTGGTCTCAAAGGACTACTCGTACACGCTGCTGGACCCGCGAGACCTACGAGATTTTGCTGGCCTGACGACATGTGTGGTGACCCAACGGCAAAAGGTCGCACTTGGTGTTGGTTGGGACTTGGTTCGCTGGCATTTGGAGGGTATGTTTGGGCAGATCGAGGAGGGACTGGATAAGGATGGTATTCCGACCATGAGGGTACGCTTCCTGGAGTCCTCTTCTGTTCCAGACCGTTTACCAAGCACGGCGCAGGTCATGGGCGCAGTCGACATCAAGCTCACTGCGGAGCAGGAGCTCACCCTCGAGTGGGACTCAAGTGCGAGCAACGACATGATTGCGGACTCGACACTCGCGCTCATCAACGGGATTGACAAGAGTCCTGCCTCCGTGAAGCGTTTGTCATTCCTCCTGTTCTTCGAATGCACCAGCTGACTCAGTTTGCTGCTCTAGTCACGACCCATTCGCATCCGCACTCCCACTCTCACCAACCAGAACATCAGCATCCTCATGCAGACATCACTGACGATACGGCACCGGTCATGCGAATACAGCGGCTTTGCTGGTTCCTTGAGGCTCACTTTGGCGACGTGGAGCTACACATGCCAGAAGAGGAGGCTACCGATGTCGGTGAAGACGCACCCGAACCCTCCCTCTTGGTCACGCTGGACGAAGCGGACGCGGTCATCAACCTCCTTTCCATGGTACGTCCACTCTGCCCCTCTCAAACATGAACTTAGGATGCTGACTTTGTGCCAAACTACCAGACCGTGACAAGCTCGAGCGAAACTCTGAAGCGACGCGTGGAGGCCGTGCTCGACATGGCGGTGTCGACTGTGAGCTCACTGAGCGAAGCGTTCACCGCGGGCGTGCCGTTGCAGATGGAGGAGGCGCCTGGTGAAAACGGGCTGAAGGACAAGTCTGGCTCGCCATCTGGTCTGCCTGCGATTCCGGAAGACGGGGAGGAGCACCAGGACAAAGATGTGTCCATGACAGACGCAGAGAAGCCGGAGGTGAACGGCAAGGGTAAAGGCAAGGGGGCCTCTTACATGGAGGGTGCGAACGGTGCGCTGGAAGGGGATGGCGACGGCGAAGATGAGGATGAGGATGAGGAGGAAGAGGAAGATGCCGTTCTGCAGGTGCATGACTAGACAGGTTCTCTGGCCTCCTGTTTGGAAAATCCTGTTCCTTGTTATGTTACTTTAGGACCTGTATCGCTATCGCTACGCAGATTGTACGCTCCTCTCAGCCTTGTCATTGTCCCAGCAGTCACCGCACACCTTAACCAATCTAGCTCTCAGGTAATCGCACCCACAGGAATAATTCATTTTCTCAAATCCGAACATATAAATGGGTATTAGGTACATAGTGGTACATACTTCATTTCTCCTGCCTCTGGCGTCCTACGCGATTAGCGAAACGATAGCCTCAGGTATGGCCGGCCTCTTCTTCCACTCTACCTCCCACCCAGGCGCAGCACCCTCCTCACCAGTCTTACTCGGCAGCCCGAACACAGCAGTGACCAACCAGATGTCGCTCTCCTGTATGTCATGCTCCTCCATGAGTATCGGCATGACCGCCCGCGGGACCATGAGGTTCGTGTTCGCGTCCGTCCGCATCGTTTTGCCTGTCCTAGCTGGTCTCCCGCGCAGCTCCACCATGCCAGACACCCCAGCCTTCGACGCAGCACGCGCCTCGCCACCCTCTTCGAGCGTCCCATACGTCTCTCCCGTGGATGGCTCGAGCGCGCGGTCCTCATTGCCCTGCCCGAAGATCGCCCAGCCTCCCTCCGCAGAGATCAACGCCCGCCCGCTGCGGATGCGGTGCACGCGCAGGTGCCAGAGCGGTGCGTCCTCCGTGGGGGCACAAGCCACGTCTCGACCTCGACGTCCGGCCACGGGTACCACATCGAGCGGAGCACAGCCTGCTCGCCCGCCCCTTCGATACGCGCCTCGCGGGTCTCGCGGCGCAGCTTCCAGGTCTCGCGGGCGTCGGCGGAGAGTGCGAGCGCGGAGTCGGGCGCGTGCTCCTCGAGCGTGAGCGCGCCGGAGGGGACGCTGTAGCCGAATGCGGCCGAGTACGCGAACTTGCCGTACTTGGCTGCGCTCTGCTTGACCGGGTACGAACACTGCTGCCCTGAGGAGAGCACGTAGGTGTGCCCGCCGCGGTTTGTCGCGATGTGCAGAGGCTTGTAGAGGGGCTTGACGTTGTTGAGCAGGGGTGGGGGAAAGGTCTCTTCCGGAGAGGTCCAGAACGGGTGCGTGGCAGGTAGCGCGAGCGGGATGAAGGACTTGCAGAACCAGTAGGGGCTCCCTGGGGAGTTGTAGTTCTCGGTCATGTTGTGGTTGGGGTAGACGTAGCCGATCGTGAAGGTGCCGTCGCTGTTGTACGCGCCAGGCTGGCGGGCCCAGTAGCGGAGGTTGCGGAGCTGGAGGCCTTTGACAATGCCCCATGTGAGAGGTGCGGGGAGGTCGACGTCGGCGAAAGCCAGGGCTCCCCAGAAGGAGGACATGGCAGCGCGGTAGGTCAGACTTCTTCCGAATGTAATGGCGCGGCCTGTACGGGTGAAACGAAACGATTAGTGCAACCATTCGAAACTGGCCTCCAACTAGTCATTTACCCTGGTCGTCAAAGTAGTGCACGAAGTCTAAGGCGAACTGGCGGGCGCGGTTGCGGTACTCCTCGCACCGGGCCGGGTCTTCGTTCTGTGCCAATTTTGAGTAGACGAGTTGTGCGTACTGAATGGCGAAGGACGACGAATAGTAGTCGAGCTGTACAACGCCTTCTGGGCCGTCCCGCGACCATCCGTGACCAATATAGAACGTGTCCAGATGATCAAGGTCTGCCTTCATGCGCTTTGGGTCAAAGCGCGGGGAGCCGACCTTGGATAACCCGAGATTGGCGAAAACCTGAAATATGGGGTCAGTCAAGGATGCGGAAGATAGAAACGAAGGCGTGGTACGTGCACGGAACCACAACCAGTTGGTGTTGGGCATCTCCTTGTCGTTCATGCCCCCGAGCCAGTTCTCAAGATTGCGCTTGGCTTGATCGGGGAGAGGATCCCAAATTTGGTGCTTTGCGACTGCAAGGGAAAAACCGATGGGGGAACATTCGACCATGCGCTGATCTTTGTTGCGCATGTTGCCCCAGAATTCTTTGTGGTGGGGATTGGTGCCGGTTGCGAAACCGCGGAGCCAACGGTCAAGACCTGGGTAAGAGCCGCCGGCTGCGAGGAAGGAAGCAAGGCCCCAGATAGGACGTGCGAAACCCTCGAGATGAGCAGCAGTTTCGTCGAAATGGGTTCCAGTGAAACCTAGATGAATGCGAGCACCTCCAGGAGAGGTATGGGAGGCAAGAGGGTCAAGGAGGCCAATGAGATAGTGGGCAAGTTCATGTTTGGACTGAATTGGGTTGGAGACGAAGGGGGTGGTGTATGCGAAGGAGGTCATGGCGGGGCGAGGAACGACGACAAGATGACTGGCATGGTCTCTCCATGGTCTTTAAGAGCTGAGGCCTGAGGCCTGAGGGCACGGGAGGGGGGTAAAGTAAGGCTGGTCGACGGTCAGCAGCCTGAGGCCGGACCGTCGAGTGTTGGCCCGAGGCTACTCCGTAGACGATGATCGATATACGGCGGGGTAAACGATGAGCACGTGGGACACAGACACTCTGAGAGCGGCCCCCCGCGCCACGGCGAGCCTCGGGCCGGGGACGGGACACCGCATCGGAAAGGCAATCTCACGGCTCTCGACATTCGCTCAACATTATCATAGCTCCCTCTCATCCCCTCCTCCTTGTCCCCTTCATGGCCTCTTTCTCTTATCTCCATCCCGCCAATGCCAACCTGGTAAGCAATGCCCTTGCCTAGCCCCCCATCAATACTCACGACGGCCCCGTGACGCCAGGTCTGCTGCATATGCCGGTTTGTCGTCCACTTCCTCAACTCCCACATTCAACCTTGCTCATCTGTTTTTCACAGCTCGCCCTTTGTAGAACCTTGCACCACCCGCACGTGCTCTCATACATTCTGTTACGACTGCATCGCCCAGGCTATTGCCATCAATCGCCAATGTCCCATCGACAGAACACCCCTCTCCATTAATCACCTTGCCCCCGCAGACCCTGTCATCCGCAACGTGTGTTTCAACTCCTCTTCCTCTCCTTCATTCCCATCTCATCTGTCTGCAACTATCCCAGCTCGTCGACGAATTGATCGTCCGCTGTCCCCAACACCCTCTCGGTTGCTCCTACACCTGCCAACGTCTCCTCCTTCCTGGCCATCTCAAGCATGTCTGTCAATACGTCCACCTTCCCTGTCCGGACGCACGCTGCTCTCTCCTTATTTTGAGGAGAGACATCAAAAACCACCAATGTTCCGACCCTGCTACCCGCACCTCGGCCGCTTCCGACAACTCATCGGAAACCCATTCCTGTCAGAACTCGCAAGACAAGGTGTGTCCCAACCTTCTATCATTCACAAAATGTCATGTCAATACCCTCTGTCAGCCCACAACATCCGCTTCCCCGTCTTCAGCTTCCCGCGCTCCCGCTGGCGACTCTACCTCTGACTTGGCCGCGGAGAATGCCATGCTGCGGTTAAGATTAACTGCCTTAGAGAACGTCGTCCACACGCTTCGCAACGAGATGTTCGCTGTCAAATACGCCCTTGGTCCTTGGTATCGCCCTGATGCGCAGTCCGAGCTACCACCAGACGACCAGCCGGAGGACTTGGAAGCCACTGCAGCGTTTGAACACCAGCTAGCCCAGGACCTGGCTGCTGTTCCTACCACAGTCATTCCGGAAACCATCTCGTCTTCTGCTTCCCGCGATCCCGTAGACATTGCGTCCTACTTCCCGCCACCCGAAGAAGCCACGCCGCAAGCGACGACCAACCAGAATCGACACAGAAATACATCCAGCGTCTCCTTACCACATCTTCCACTTCCATCTGCTGGACAGGGTTACGGGCCGTTATCACCTCTGGCTTCCTCATACCCTTCTTTACATCAGAGCACATCCCCGACCGTGATTTACGCTTCGTCGCCATTCCCACCATCTGGTCAGACACCTGCCATGCCGTACTCACAAGGAACATCATTCTCTGCAACTTCGCCGTCAACGTTCTCCATCCCGCCCCTGGACCCTACTACATCTCTTCCAGATACGCTTGCCACTCTGCACTCGTCCATGGTCACGCTTTCTGGCGCCCATGGTGCACTTGCTGCCGCACGAGCCGCGGAGTCCCTACGAACCACAGAGGAGCTCAGGGGTTTACGCGCAGCGATGCATGGTTTACGTATGCAGGTATGTCTTCGTAGTTGTGGTTATATCTTTATTTGTAAACGACCTCTGATTGTTGAGTGTCACCCGTCTCTGACAGGTTCATGACATCCTCACGTCCCGCACGCATCTCATAGGCAACGGAGTTGCTGAGGCCAGCGAGAACAGCGATGCGAACGAGCCAACCTCACCTCATCTGGGCAGGCCGGGGTGGACGGGTTTCGGTTTGCCTCGTCCGTACGGAATGCCTCCGGTGCACCATTCCCACTATCCCCCGTCCTTTGGTGGCCCGGTCATCCCACCCACGAATATTACCAAGCTCTGACAGACCAGTCTGACAGCTTGTTCGACAGATCGCCCTTCGACGACCCCAGGACGCATCCTACACCTATAGTTATACTCGTATTGCGCCAACTTCGATCAGCTGCTGCGCCCGAGTCCTCCCGCAGAAGACGCATCGCTGACGTCCACGCATCCACGTACGCACGCCCACCAACGAAGCCTCTGCTGTTAGGGTCTTCCATGGTCGCCGCTCATCTATCATAACAAACGGATTAGCTCCGCCCGACCTCCACTTTGTCAGGTCGACTTGATGCCTTGGGGGGCGCGCGCGCTGTCGAATGCGTGACACGAAGGCGCAGTTTGTCGTATTCCGAGTTCCGCTGCAAGCTGGATTCTCGGGACCCGAGTTCGGTCTTCTCCGTTCCGAAGCTTGTGGCCTTACTTACTTACAGGCCGCCAAGGCGGTTCCCACAGGCCCTAAAGCCGTCTAGCGTTCCGTGGCACGGTTCGCAGCGTCACCGCACCCGCACGCCAGGCCCCAGCACCGCCGCGGCCCCGTGGGCTGGGTGCCCACCGCCTCACCGCCTCGAGGGCCGGACGGCCGTTTGGGAGGTGCCGATCGTGATGGACGCTGTCAGACACGCCCGCACGGAGAGAGTTGGACGGGACCGCGCCTCCGTGCCTGCCTGTCTGCCCGTGCCCACGGACACGGACACGGACGTCGGATGATCTGGAGGAGGAGGCTGCTGACTGGCGGCGTCAACTCTATACACTATCATCACCATTCACTTGTGGCATCTCCCACCATCGCGCGCGCTGCGCGTTCCCATCGTATCTGTGCATATGTATGCTGTGGATATGGATATGCATGTGCCGAGGACGAGTTCGCGAATTCGATTGCTGGTTGCACTCTGGTTGCGCTGGAAGCCCGTCGATCGTTGTCGTTTTGGCTGCCCTGTGTCATCTGTGAGACGATCCGACCGCGGTGCAGTTGCCGGGTTCGGGATGACGGTGCGGTGGACCTCGAGATGGCATCGTGCACGATGATGTGGCTTGGATAGTGGGAGGGAGCTTACCGAAAGAAGGCTAAACCTGAGGAGTTGGACAGGACGGTTGTCACTTGTCAGCGGGGACTTGGCCGGGACTGGGAGAGACGAGGAGAGACGTCTCGCGGGTACTAGTGGCTGTGTCGGAGTGACTCTGGCGGTCCGCGGACCTGACCAGTGACCCCATCCTCTGAATTCTGATTTGATAACGGCGAGAGTACAGGTGAACTGGTACTGGTTTACATGGTGCGGTCGGGGGTGCTATCTACAAGACCGGCCCATCGTGCACGCCTCCTCGATCCCTATCGCCAACACCAGCATCACATCAGAAAAAGGAGACTGGGTGAAGTGTGGAAAGGAGCGGCGGCGGAAGCTGGGGCGGCGGCAATTACGGGGTGGGGGCGAGCGCCGCGTGCGTCCCCTAGACGTAACTACAGTATGTTAAGTATAAGTAGCGTGCGAAGCCGCCAAACGATCAGAGAGGAGAGACAGGCATATGGAGAGTTGAGACCGGAGGGGCCGGCGGGAGCAAGGGGCGTGATGGCGGGAGCAAGGAGCGTGATGGCGTGAGCGTGGTGCGTCGAGTCGAGGAGGGTAAGGAACTTGCGAATTCTGATGGTCGGCAAGACGGAGGGGGGATGGGCTGGTGGTGGGGGTGATGGAGAGATTTGAGAGCCCCAGAGGCAGGATGGCGAACAATGCAGACAGTCTACGGTAGAAGGGATACACGCGGGGATTGTGTTGGCACGGCCACCTGAGCTGCGACGGTCAAGACCAGGAGGTGGTGGCAAGTGGAGCCGACGTGCTGCCCATGAGGACCAGCGAGGCAGCGGCCAGCGAGGGCGTGTGCGACGGTGGACGAAACGTAATGAAAGATGCGCAATAAGTGTAATGATAAGTTGCACGAATCGGGTTCGGGTCAGGACTAGGGTCCGGGCGACGATGCGAAGCAAAGGAAACGGTGCCAGACAGAGACGAGAAGGCAGAAGCGACTTCGAAAGAGTGAGAGCGTGTAGTAGGATATCATAGTTGTACATCGATATGAAAGAAGGACGACTGTATTGTATGGATATGTTACGGATGTAAATAGAGAGAGAACGAAGGCCGAACAAGGAGGCGAACGCAAACATCGAACGACGAAGAAGACCAAGTCCGGGATTGCACCAGAAGACAGACCGTGGACCGAAAACCGAGCCTTAGAGACAGTGTAGTTTGCGAAGGCAGCAAAACGAACAGAAGGAACAAAGGGCGTGAGTGAGATGAAAGGACTCGAAGGCATACATCTCGCGCGCGATGTGGTGGCGGTGACGACAAGGGAGCGAAAGGAGCATTAGAGCAAGTGCAGGTATAGCTATGCGAAAACGGTGCATACGAGCAGATGAGAAGCAGGCGTACAGACAGCGCGGGACAACAGCGCACACGCGCGCGGGACAGGGTACATGATCGTCTGGGGCGCATCCGCGGAGCAAAAGGGCTGCAGCGGCATGCGGGTGATGTTACAAGCGAGGTCGCAGACACGCTTTTTGGCGGGCAGGAAGTGCAAATGGCGGGAGGTCGCGAAGAGCCCTTCGCAGACACTACGTCGAGCATCCTTGGAGTCACGGCCCGCAGTCATAAGACGAGCGGTAGGGCAAGGAAGCAGGAGGGCCGGCGCATATCTCGTCGACCGAAGCCCAGGACTATGAGTACTGCATGTATCCGCCCATGAAGTGGACCCCCTCGGACGCTGGCACGCACATATGTGACAGCTCGATCGCGCCGGCCGCATACGCCTCATTGCCTGTTGCCATTTGGCCGTCTCCCGGTGAAGGATAAACGTATCCTTCGTACACGGTGGGGAAGTGACCCTGTCCCTTCGCGTAGTCCGCTTGCGGGTGGTGCGCCTGATCTTGTGCATACTGGGGATACCCGTGCTCGTTTACCACGGTCTCGCCTCCATTCGATCCATAGTCGGGGTACTGCATGTGCCCGATGTCACCCTTCGCTGGTGCGTCCTGCAGCGCGAAGGCAAGCTCGCTCGAGGTGTTGTTTGTCCTCGAATGGCCCTGCCCTATCCGAGCCCCATTGCCATTCACTACGTGACCATGTTGGTTGGCAGGTTCAAGGGCAGTGTGCAGATGGGTGTGGGCGCTGCCCGCCGATATTGTCGACGCCGATGACGGGGATGGGTATCCGTCATCCCCGTCAGTTGGAGTCTGAGGAACCTGCCCACCTGGCGGGTGCGCGGGGACGTGATGCGGGGGGTAGTTGCCTGGAGAAAGATGGGAGGACGAGGAGGCATGGCGGAGCTGGTGTTGATGCTGCTCATGGAGGGAGGGCGGGGCAGGTGTGCCGCCGTTGCTTCCGACTTCGAGATCTGAGAAGCGTTCGAGGAATTGTCCAGACGCGCTGCGCAAGGCCGAAGCTTGTCAGCGCTTGTCGACTCCCGATACTTTTGGACACGGAAGGCCCATCAAAGATCCAGTAAAAAGGTAACACAACACGAGGAAGCCGTGTGGGGCAAGACCAAGGCTTGGGGGAGGGGAGGGGCAAAGAACATACGAAACGGTCAAAAGGACGAGGACTATGACTCACCAGCTCTCCCTTCGACTCGCACAGATGTTTCCCTCCTCTGCTGCTACCCCCTCGACCAGCCCACTCTCCGACGTGTAGGCACTTGTCCAGCTGACCTCACTTCCACCTCCGAGACTCGCTACGCTGCCAAACCTCGACAGCGGTCCCGCACTGCTCTCCTCCGTGTCCGCATCCGACACTCCGCCTTCGCTTGGACGCCTGGGCAGCGACAGAAGTGGCGGCGAAGCACCATTCGGTGGTGTCCCTGACGCCGAATTGCTCGACGAGTCCGAGGATGAGCTCGGGCCGAACGGATTCCCAAACGAGAAGCCCGGCGACGGGAGCGGGCCAGGAACGGGAGGCGTGTACAGTCGCTGTGAGATAACATACCCGCGCTGGTCGAGCGGGCCAACGTTCATGTCCATACCGTATCCCTCGGCCATGCCGCCGTTCAGCTGCTGTTGCATACCTATGTCCATGTGCGGGTGCACACGCACAAGCCCCAGCGCACTGCCATCGATCGAGTGTCGAGGAGCCAAGTGATCGTAGCCGAGGGGCGGACCTTGGCCATACATAGCCTGAGGAGAAGCCGGCATACCAGAGACATCATACGAGTGGTGGAGCGGCGGCCGACCTTGGGAGGGCACCACCGAGATACCATGTGGATGGCCAGGATGAAGGTGATTCTGGTGGGCACCAAGCGGAAAGGGCGCACTCATCCGCGCCATGAGCTGTGGTCGACGCATCGGGGGATGATGTGCACTGTCATTGCCGTCGTTGTATCCGTTGCTGCCGTTGGCGGTCGTAGCGACGTGCATGTACGGGTGGGCGAGCATGCGGTGCCCTCCATGCCCACTCACGTCTGACGAGAGGCGCCGTCGAGAGGGGTCAAAGCCGCGCTTCTGTCCTAAACCCAAACGCGAGGCAGCATGGGGAGACAGGGAGGCCACGGGTAGGGATGTTCGACGCTGCGCATAGACATCGGGCGGGGCGAGGTGATTGTTCGAGTAGGCAGTTGCCGACGGGGGATGCGTGGTCAGGCGTACATGGGAGTTGACATGGACCGCGGAACTGGAACTTGCGTTCGCAGATGTGGGCGCTGTTGCAGGCTGTGGTGCAGATACAGGTGAGGACGCCGAGGGAGAGCTTGTCGCCCAGGATGGAAGTGGGTGGGAAGGGGCGATAGATCCACGGCGGCTATCAGAAGTAGAGTTGAGATGGTCGTTCTCGCTCACGTTTGAGTTCGCTGCATCCGATGAGACGGGAGGCATACGGTCACCGTCCTCCGGAGCTGTTTCTTCCGAGCGCGGCTGCGGGGAAGAAGGCGCTGGAGAGAGCGCGTCCTCATCCAACTCTTTATGATCGTCGTCACCATCTACTTCCGGCCGGGGAGCAATGGGAGGGTTAGAAGGCGACGTGCCAGCGACACCGTCGACGGTCGTGGGCTTGGAGGAGCCGGTTGCAGCAGCGGCTTCTGCTTTCTTCGCCTGCTGTTTGGTTTTCGCGCGACGGTTTTGGAACCAAACCTAGGGGAAGGATGGAGATGAGTAAAGACGCGATTAGAAAGAAAGGGACAAGGGAGAGCGCGTCGGACAAAGAAAGGGGTGAAGAGGGACGCGATGGGAGCGAGGGGGGCGTACCTGGACACCCCGGGGGGTCATATCAAGCTCGGCGGCGAGCTTCTTGCGGAGGGACGCGTTCGGCTTTGTGTCATACTTGTATACGCCCTCTAGGACCTTGAGCTGAGCGCGGGTGGTACGTTTCCTGTGCTTGACCTCGTTCGGAGTGTAGGGGTAGAAGGTGCGGATGTCGACCTGGGAGGGGTCCATGCCCGGAGGGATGAGGGCGGGAACGCAGGTTTGGTTCTGAGGGGGGTGGTGGAGGTCGTGGGGGGCGTCGAGGGAGAGCCTGGGGTCGAAGTGGGGAGCGGGGATGGGGAAGGGGTGGTGGTGGATGGAATTCTGGGGGATGGGGTGGGGAGCGACGTGGTAGAGAGCGGGCTGGACGGAGGAGTGGTGGACGGAAAGATCGTGGGCTGGGTTGTCGAGGAGGGGGCGGGGATGGGAAAGCATTTGTATGGAGGGCCCGCCGGTCGCCGTTGGAAGGGACGGAGGAAGGAAGGAGGAGAGCGAAGAAGGGGAGGGGGAGGAGGGAAGAAGCTGAGAGATAGAGGGAGAAATGTTTGCGGGAGAGATTGGCAAGTTGTCAGGTACGCCTCGCCCCGGCGCTACACGGCCCAGTGCTGTGATCCACACAGATGACCGGACTCCCAATCACTCGTTTGCGATGCTTTCCTCCAGCCCTGCACAGCCCCACCGCGTCCCCAGCCGACCCGCGTGCGCACCGCTCGCCCACGAGCTCCAACTTGAAGGGAAGCGCGACCGGGACGAGGTGAGAGAGAGACTCGAGCTCAGAGCGCGGCGGAGGGGGAACCAATGCAGCGGAGGACCTCAACTCGGGCTCAGGCGCATCCGCGTCCTGGTCTCTGCGTGTGCGGTCTGGAGCCAAGGACCGAGGACTGCGACAAGTCCAAGTCCAAGGCCTAAGGACCAACTTGAAGGGGGCTGCCGGTGTTGTGGAGGCCGCGTTGTATAGTAGGACTCTGGCAGGCCGGGCTGGTGCGAGGGCGAGAGACTCGGACAGCGGACGGTCCCACAGATCGCCATCGGCCCCTTCTGATCCTCTCTCGCCTCCCACGCCCGCCCCTCCGCCTTGTCTCCTCCAGTGAGCGTCCACGCCCGCCCCAGCGCGCATACACCCCACATCGCCCCATGACCGCCCCCGGCCTCCCCTGCGCACACTCGCCTCGCATGCCCCAGCGTGCGCGCACCGCGTCTCCCACTCGAATCCACACGGCCCAGGCTTCCCAGCGTTCTCAGCATTCCCGAGTACTACATACTGGTGCTAGTGCTAGACGAGACAAAACATTCCGTCCGTCATTTCCGGCCCTTCCATCCTCGGCGTAGCCGCCCCGCGCGCACCTGCGGAATCGGGCAAGCCGCCCACCCGCCTGGGCCACGACGAGCCAGCTGCCCGGGCGGCGAGTCGACGACATGCTGCGACGCTCGCGAGGGCATGTTCGTGCCCGAGAATGGTCATATTGCACGGGTCCTCGTGGCGTCCGTTGTGGCCGCGACGTCGAATCGGGCGTGCTTCTCACCCTGCTCCGTATACTACTCAGTTTCCCTGACGTTCCCTCGTCCACTCGCTGCTCCATATGTATCCACTCTCAGCCTCTCTCCAGTCCGCGCCCTCGCCGTACTCGGTCGTCTGGTTACGTCCCTTTCCCAGCGCCCAGCGCCCATCTACCCGTCCTTCGCGATGCGGATCCGGCGCGCAGGGTCGTCCCCGTCATTCCACCCCGAATCGAGGGGGGTTACGTGAGAGTGGAGCGCAAATGACTGACTAGGTTTCCCGTCCTTGGCTGGCCACTCCTAGTCGATTCAGACGTCCATAAGCGCACTTGGACGCTTGTCGCCTCGTCACCACCAGCCCCATCGCTCACTTTCGCCGTCGTCAAGTACTATGTACAGTAGTCCGGCGGTGTTTGGCAACATGAACTCTCCCTCACGGTGCGCCCGTGACGTTCGGTCCCGGCTTTTGTATGTATACAGCTGGGTAGCTCCGAGGCTGTTTGTCCCTGGACTTGAGCTTGATTCTGAATCTGTCTGGGCCTAGGTCAGGCTAATGCTAGTGCACTTGTGCACTTGTATCTACGATGGCGGCCAGGGTCCTCCGCGCCACGGTCTGCCACGGTGCGTTTTGTGCGGCGGGCTGCAGGACAAGGAGAAAGTGTTCTAGCTTCTTGTTCCACTGCAGGGCGAGAGGCGGGCTAGCGATGGTTAGCGAGCTTGTCCGCACAAATCGCAGTACGACATAAGTCGGTCGCGGCGGACGTTCCTGAGCCGGGGATCCAGATCAGACATCAGGCATTACATACCAGCTGGAGTCTGCCGGGGTGCGTTGCCGGGCCTACTCTGCGCCGGTGGCCTGTCGCTCAGATGCGCGTTCGGGGGGTGTTTACGGCTTGTGTAGCGGGTCTCTCGTGGGGGCAGAGGCCTGAGAAAGGGTGGTCGGACTGTGGTGGACGGTATGGACGGTAGGGGATAAACGGTGGCCATCCAGGCCCATTCTGTCCTCGAGTACCGTTAACGTTGCAGTGGAATACAGCGATCTCGATCGAGTGTGGGGACAGCCGGGCGGGGCGGGCTATGGATTACTGTATGGGTGGGATCGAGCCCTGATCGATGCTCGATCACCAGAAAGCACCCGAGCGCCTAGGAGGAAGTCCGCCAATCAGCGGTGTATGGCGGGAATTCCCACGATCCCGGCGTTCAGAGAGGCGATTACATGTACCACTACTTATGTAGCCCAGCACAGCTCAGCGCTCAGTACTGTGCTCGTCTGTCAGCTCAGCAGCCTTGGCCAGATCCCTCATTGCTGCAAAACACATGTCCCTGTCATTCTTGCACCACGGACCATGACAAACATCGCACTTTGTCTTGTGAGTCGCACCCGTCCAAACATACCCGCACTCGATCGATATCATCGGCATTCCGCTTCGACCCATCCTCGTCCCCGAGCCATAATGATCATAATCGTACACACTCCAGCGGAGCTTTCCACTAAACTATACTCTTTCCATTCGGTGTACGACACTATCTACTGACTACCAAATAATGAACCACTAGCTTGCCACTAGCGCTGACAAGAGCTCAGATGAATTGCATGTGTGATGGAGGCGTGGCGTCTGCCAAGCGCCGGGAGAGCAGATGAGGAGGGGGCGAGTCGTGAAATCGTGAACAGTGTATGCAAATCGTAATCCAGAACTCCAACGGTGATCATACAGAATGCAAGCGCAGTGGGATGACAGAGAAGAGATATGCAAAGGAGACAGAGGGGCGTAGAGACTTGCGCTGGAACCATAAATGTGCACGGGGACATAACCAATCGTCTAATGTATCAACATAACGCAAGATAGAACGGGGAAAGAAGAAACGCAAGAACTCGTCGTAATCATTTTCGTCAGGGGCGGTGAGGGGAAGATATCATGTCAGGAGATGCGGGATGTAGGACGCAATTAGGGAATATGCTGCGAGGGTATGGGGGGCACGATGATGATGGTCCGCGATGGACAGAGAAGGCATGACGTGACGGTAACGGTATCGGATGCTCAGTGGGTGTATGTGCGAGTGAGGAGAGGAATAGGGTCATAAAGTCAACGCGTGGAGAATTGGAATACGGACAAAGCCGGGCATGGGACGAAACGGGCATTGGGTCTGTTATTACACGACATTAACAATACCATATCCAATCTGACCGGACCCGTCCGCGAGGCGCAGAGTCTCAGTATAAAAACAGGGAGCAACGGAGGACATGAGCGAATAGGTTAAACAAATAGGACTTCCAAGAAGAGGAAGACATCTCGAATGAAGACAGAAAAAGAGGCATAGCTCACAGGACATAGACATGGGCAGCCCTATCACCGCGTCGCGCACATGACAACGTCCTCAGCGGTGACCAGTCTCCATGCAGCGTATCGCGCGAAGACAACGAGAAGAGGGAACAGCTCATGAGGCGAGATCCATTTCCCAATCATCGTCGTCATCCCAGGTACGCCGGCCACGTACCAAGATCTCGTCCAAGAACCCTGCGGGGACCGCACCTAGAGGCGAAGCACCAAATACTGCGCCGTGCTGTGCACGCATCCGCTCCATGGCATGACGTGCGCGCGCGACGACTGGGTGCGTGTCGACTAGCTGGATGCCGATGCGTAATGCAGGAGCTGCACGCATCATGCTCTTGATGAGGTCCCAAAGCTCTGGACTGACGTCAAGCTCGACCTGGCTGAAGTCCTCGCGACGAAGCCGATGCCATGCTTCACCCCTGCACAATACAGGACACGTCAGCGAGTACACATGATGCATAAACACAAATGTACGCACTGGTCTGGCACGACGATATTCGACGCAGCCTCAAGCATAGTCATTCCCAAGCTGAAGACGTCTGCGGCCTTGCCATACCGGCCTTGAAGCACCTCCGGAGCGAGGTAGAGTTTGTCTCCTTCTCGTTCGAAACCCACCGGTTTCTGGCCAGGGATCAATTGCGGCTCGCCAGGAGGAGACGGCCGCGGCCAGACAGATGCCATTCCGAAGTCGCCGATCTTTAACCGGCCTTCTCCGGTGAGGAAGATGTTGGCAGGCTTCAGGTCGAGGTGGATAACGTTCACGTCGTGAATGAACCGCAGACCGGCTGCCAGCTCCGCCATGATCTTCCAGACGCGTGCCTCGTCGAGCCGGGGGAACGCGCGGCCATATTCCCAGAGGAAGTGCGCAAAGTTGCCAAGCTCACAGAGCTCTGTTTGAATGTAGAGCGTCTCGTCTTCCTCCCAACTGTCGATATAGCCAAGAATGTTGGGATGGCGGCGGGCAAGGCGAACGGTCGTATCTGGCGACCGTGCTGCGGCATCTGAAAGGTGCTTCAGAATATCGACCTCTTCGCGAAGGCGGAGACTGTAAAGGCAAATCGAGGGAAGTCAGTCCGTGCACACAAGTGTGGAACAGATATGACAGAAACAGCAACATCGAAGATCTCCAAGAAAGCGAACCCATCTGAATTCCGCATAACAATCACCCTGGGAATGAGACGTCGCTCACACAAACAGGTGACCGTATGGGACAAAAAGGTGCCGTGACCATCCGCACAACCAAGGCAACTGGGCACAACTATCGCAGACAGCAACCGACCAAGATGCTCACCGGTGCTTGACACCCTCGAATCGTTTTGACTTCTTGACAGCGAACACATCGTTACCCTGGGCCGGATCCTTGTAATGCACTTTCATCGCACGCCCAAACTCCCCGCTTCCAAGCTCGTCCACCTCTACATAGTCGCGCAAAAATCTTCCCGGCGCCTCTTCGTCCGTTGGGGCGGGAAGACGTCCGGCGCGTACTGCTGGTTGCGCATGGACCTGGCGCGCCGGGTGAGCGTGCGTATGAGGTCGTTGTCCGTTGAGGGCAGCGAATAGTGCGGGAGCTGGTGTGCGGAGATTTTGGCTGACCTTCCGCGCTCGATGCGACGATGTACCGGAGGGAAGCACAGCCGCGTTCACTGTGGGAGAGTTCGTAACAGTGGATGTCGAGGTTGATGAACCTGAAGTCGACCGACTTGCTGCCTCTAAAGCATTCTTCAGCGGAGATGCACCGGGCGTACGAATACGCGGCGCAGGAAGCATCCATTCTGCACAAAACCTTCAGTGAGTAGAGCGCGAGCATGGTGGTTGAGGGACTGACCTTTGGGTGTAAGCCTCGTCGGTGTGGCATTGATCGAAGAACCGTCACTCGCAGTTGAGAACGCGCCACTGCTGCTCCTGCGCATCAGCCAATGGGCCTTCCCTGGCTTCCCCTCTCCGCTCGGTCTCGTGAACGGTGGCAACCCGGTGGTTGGCCTCCCAAGACCCAATCCGTCGTACTTCGCATCCCTACGCATCGTCGGACTATCCCCATCATCCAGATCCACATCAATATCCCTCTCGCTCGCGCTCGCAGCTGCTCTCGACGGTATCTGCCGTTCCTTCTTCGTTGTCTTAGTCTCCTTAGGTCGCCCGAGACCAGGGAAGGCGGCGGGGAGACTTTTCCGAGGCTTACTTTTGCCTTTCCCCGGACCTTGGCCGGGCACATCGTCGAAGTCCTTGAAGCCGATTTTGTGTGCAACGGCACTCTGCCATGGCCGAGTGACGCCACCAACGAGATGGGCGGTCTTGACCTTCTTGACCGGGGTTCCAGGGACGCGCTTAGGCTCGGCCTCTCCTCGAGTTGATACAGAGCCTCCAGCAGCGAGAGTTCGGAGGATGAAGGCATCGACACCACGACCCATGCCCATGGACGTGGAGTGGGAAGCGCTGAGATGGTCATCGTCGAGGTTGACAACCGTTGGCCACCCGGAAGCAGCAGAAGGAGCGATGCCAGGAGTGACCAGTTCGTGGTCGTCGAAGGACGACGCCACTGTACTAACGGATGTCGATGCCCGCGGCATGGCAGCCATGATGAAGTTGGTGTGGTCGTCGAAGGCAAGGTCGAGGTCGTCGTCACTGTCGCTGAGGACAACACCCGAGTCGCGAGGACGGAACTTCTTCGGGAGCGGATCAAGACTCTCGCGCTTCTGCTTCTTCTTGGGACTCGGTGTACAACCGCGTTGGAGGGAGATGGCAAAAGAAGAGTCCGCCGGCCCGCTGCTGAAGAACAAGTCAGCTTCGTCGTCGGAGCAATCCGACTCCATGCGCTTGCGTGCATTGACTGGAACTGGAGACGAAGCTACCGCAGGTGGCGAACGGCTAGCCCACGCGGAGGGACTGCCGCTACCAGCGTAGCTGTGGCGGTTTGGGAACTGCGGTCGTTGAGTGGGATGTGGATCAGTGCGAAGGAAGAGGGGCGAGGCGGGCTTGTTGTTCGCAGATGACGTCCTGCCCGACTTGCGATCCTTCGTTGTATTGGCAGTGCTGGGGCCAATAGAAGGTCCAAAGAACAAAGTAGCCGAACTCGAGCTTTGTAGCCTGTTGAGCGTGCGACTTGTATGAGATTGTGTGCGAGTCCGGGTTGCTCCGGCAGCATGTGGACGTCGTCGGGGAGAGGCAGACTCGGATGAGGTTGTGGAAGAGTTGGAGATAGTGCGTGTGCGCATGGTTCGAGTAGAAGGAAAAGCGACTGTGCTCGCACTCTTGGACTCATTTATGCGTGGAGTCGCCGTGACCTAAAAGCCCGCGGCTATCAATACCCAGGTGGCTGAAGGGTGACGACGAAAGTGGCTCAGGCCATGTTGAACAAAAGCACAACGCACCTTGTCTTGGGACGCAACGGGAGTACGGTGCACCGACTCCAGTAACTCTGCAGATACCGGGCGGGAGCGCGCTCGACGCTTGGTAACGTGTCCGCCAGGGGAGATAGCCTCAACCACCTCGTCGTCGTTGACCAGCCCTTTGCGTGTGAGGACCTCAAGGCCGGGAGACTTGCCTTTACCATTGCCTTTTGTCCGTGTCCTGGCCTTTATAGAAGAAAATGGCGCAGCCGCTGAGCCGCCCGTACTTCCCATAAAGAGGAGGCGCTGTTTCTCTATTGTCCCCGAGTGGTTGTGAATGGCGTCGGGGTCAGAATCATAGCCGGATTCATCGTCCGAGCGATCGAGATCACGAATGCTAAGCATGGTCATCGTCTCGGCTTGCTTCCTGAGATGGAGCTCAGTCTCTGCTTTGGTTTGGGGTGTCTCCCGCACGCTGGCAAAGCGGGGTGCAGAGAGAGGAGCGAGACGATCGAAGAGAAGAGCGGTAGAAGCGGAACCTTGTGTTTGGCCCGACGCGGAAGTGATGTTGAGAGGAGTCATCGTACGACTTCGGGAGGGGGTCGTGCATATAGGCGTAGGTTTGCGTTTAGTACCGGCGCTCGTTGTAGAGAAGAAGGCCGAGGTGACGTTGAGATGTTTAACAGACAGAGCAGCGCGGTCTGGAGAAAGATGGAAGGCGTCCCTGGATAGATCCTTCACTGGGGTCCGAAGGGGAGTTCGGAGAGGGGCAGGAGAGGACGGTGGAATGAAAGTAGATGAAGAGGGAGACGGACCGAGGAAAATATCGTCATCATCAAGAGCCATGGAGGAGTCTGGCGGGCCTGGAGGCGAGCGCTGAGGGAAGAGGCTATATGCGCGGAGGGGAGACTGGAAGACGTCGTCTTCATCGAGGAGGCGGGTGGTTGGGAGCGCTTGTCGCCGAAGAGGGGACGGAGAATGCATGGGAGAGTTGAACGCGAGCGAGGACGAAGCGGAGTTTGGAGGGGTGCGATGGAAAAGAGGAGTTGATGCTCGACAAGGGGAGAGACTAGAGTCGTGTTTTGATTGAGCGAAGGGAATGAAGTCGGCGTTTGGAGAGAGGAGCATGTCGGGAGAAGGACAAAGGAGGGTGGGAATAATGTCCTGGATCCAGGGCGGTGTGAGGATGTGGGACGGGGCGGTAGAGTGGAGAGAGCGGGAGGAGGGGATGAGGTCGCCAGGGCGAGTGGCGGGGAGACGCGTCGGGGGTCGTAGCGGACGGTGAGGGCGGGGGTGGGGAGGAGAAAACACGTTGCAGGCGAGTATATTTCATTCGCTGGCCGCCCCCCAACGCGTGCGAACCCAATGTCAACATCGTCATGTGACCGCGCCTATCATCCCCTGCGATTCTGTCGGGCTCGTCGCCACGAGGCTACCGTCGAATTATAATTATTAATGTTTTGGTCGTAGTCAACCACCTCCACACACCCTCCGACGCCTCTCCTTCCACTGCTCCGATGCCAGACCCCCTCCGCCCGTGCTCTTCCACCGCTCTTCGCTCTTCCAACCCTTCTTCCACGCGCGTTGGCGCTCGACTCGGAGCCAAGTGGCTGTGGCGGCATGGTGGCTAAGCGCTAATTTGCTTCCGCGACCACCTCGCGACGACCGATTGATATTAATATTGCCGCTACTGCGAGCGGCTCACTGATGTGCCTGTGGCCGGTCCACGCCGCGTCCCATCGCGCCTCCTCGTCCACCCGAACATTCCAACATGTACATAGTCCTCGTGCGACGTGAAGACTCTGCAGCTTTCCTGACTTCAAATTGTATCCTTCCTCGCGCCAACGACCAATCTAGCCCTTCCACTTGCACGAATTTCGGCCCCAAGCATGAAGCCTCAGCCAACCACCAATATTAATATTAATGTCCTTCGGGGCCCAGAAACATCGTTCAGTGACAGTTGCTCTACCTTACCCTCCTGGTCCATCCAGATTGCACCATCTTACATAAGTGCCCCGTGAAATCGGTGAAACCGAACTCGTCCGAGTCGACGCTCGAGTCGTTGTCACTGGCAGTCAGTCATATCGTACATACCGTCCGTCGCGTCTGCTCTTGCCGTCGGTACATGCTCATCCACCCTTAGACTAGGCCATAAGTTCAGCCGGTAGCTGAAAGCAACCCGGTGCTTCTCAATTTACGGCCGTCTCGGCAGTCACCACTCATTTATTCTGTCTCTTGTGATAATACCCGATCTATGGGTCGTAACCGCGGCCCGCCTTCACTGGCAAATTGCTGTGGCACAGGCTTGACGCCCGCTATGAGTCATTCTGCGTCAGTGACGATGCTCAGAGACGGCATTCAGTAACGAGAAGCGAGAAAGCTATAGTAAAGAGACTCCTCAAAGCCATTGAGGCGCCTCAAGCTAACTCAAGAAGAACATCCCCCACCCCTTGCTCTCTCATATCAGATCCAAGATTCTATTGACCTAGGTGGGTATGGAACCAATAACAAGACGTATCCCATAGATCTACCATACTTTCTCTTCGATCTCAGGGCCTTCGTGCTGGCGTTGCTGTCCCCTCGAGCTCATCACTTCCTGCTGCCAACTTCTACAATCGCAATCCCCGGAATGCTTACCGATAACATCCGACCGAATCCAAAGCTCACGGCCCTCCGTTCACTCATCATCGGCTCGTCCAGGGGGCCAGAACCACCCTTCCCCTTGCAGATGGAAGGCAGAGTCATCCACGGCTACGGACGAGGCTCCAAAACCCTAGGCATTCCGACAGCCAATCTCCCCGTTGACAACAAACTCACACCATGGATCGCTGATATCACGTCCGGGGTGTACTTCGGCTGGGCATCCCTACGCTTCCCGTCGTCGTCGACATCATCAGACGACACCACCACGGCGTCACACTCGGGGTTCAGCCTATATCCCATGGTGATGTCGATCATGTCCAACAAGTTTTATAACAACAAGGAGCGGTCGGCGGAGGCGCACGTGCTCCACAAGTTCGAGGAGGACTTCTACGGCACAGAGATGCGAGTGCTGCTCACCGGGTTCATCAGGGAGGAGAGGGGGGACTACGCTGACGAAGAAGAGTTGATCGCGGACATCAAGCTGGACTGTGACGTGGCTCGTAACAGCTTGAATCGCGAAGCCTGGGCGTTGCGAGAGATGGGCAGGGGTACGCTGGATGGGAGTTGGTTGGTACGTGAAACAGGAGATGCGGGATTAGCGTTGTAGGGAGGTAGGGGCTTGTAAAGATACGGGAAATGAAGAATATTTTGCGGTCGATATCTTGGCTGCTGATGACTATTCAGTGTTCGTGGACCAGTCGTAAAGGCATGGCGTAGCGACTGGTAGGTAAATGGAGTTCTGACTCGTACTTACCTGTGATTTCATGTACTGGTCAGCAGCATGTTCGTTCGACTAGTCTGAAGGCCCAACTGGTATTGCTGAGCGGGTAGAGTCCGTCAGCATGATAAACAAGTTAGTATGGGAGCCTGACTCATGTGATTCGATATTGGCTTCTCACTGCATACCTAGTGGCCTCATAGAAAGCTCTTCAAGATGCTTAAGCAGCTTAGGTCGGCGTGAGATCCTTATTGAGCAAGAATCGTTTCACTGCCTTTGGTTGGTATTTGCGCCAGACTGGTTATCGATGATTGGTTGGCCGGAGTAAGAAGCATTCGAGGGCGCGAACATAGACTGCGAGGGCTTGCGCAACTGTCGGCGATGCAGTTTGATGTACATCGGAGATGGGCTGCTCCGGAGCGCAGGTATTGGTGATCCCGAAGTGCCGCCAAGTCATGTTCTAAAACCAACTAAGTTTCGCAGCGCAACATGGAGCCTGTCTCGCGTTCAACGTTGGAGCGCACTGCGCAGCGAGCGCCACAGGGAAGGAAGCTGTGTCATGGCACGGGCGATATGTGGAGCTGGAACGTAGTCTACGGTCCACAATCATCATACAATCGACGTCCTTGAGCCTGCAATACGGTCTGCCACCTGTTGAACGGCCGTAAGTTTGACCGAACGGAAGGGAGGTAGGCTCGGAGGTCGGAGCGGATACGCACGTCTCGGATATACGGCAACGATAGCGCTTGGCCAATGATGGGTAGCTGGCGCAGGAAGGTCAAGATTACCGGGAAGAAGTCCCTGCATATATACGTGGTCAGGCCGGGCATGACGTAGGGGGCGTAGAAATAGAGCACGACCTCGAGGCTACGGAAGGAGAAGAGAGATGGTGCAAGGAAGTAAACGTACCCGAATAGATTCAAGAACCCGAAGGTCTCGACAATCACTCCGATGAACGGCCACTTGAAGAACACCAGCAGGATGCCTCCGATGAAACAGAGCGTGCCTCGAAGCTTCTGTTTCCGCGCGAAGAAGTAGAACGTCTTGGAAGGACCAATGATGAGCGTCACCCCGGACAGGAAAAGGATCTATGGTGAGAATGGCGGTTCAAATGCAGTGACGCAAGTGCCGGGGAGAAGGGGGTTGTGAGGCGCGCATGGGATACGCGTACGGGATCGGCGCGGTGAGAAGTTCGGGTGGCGAGAGAACGTTATGACAGACAGGAGGCGACGGGGTACGGGCATTAGCAAAGGCATGGGCATGAAATGGATGGCAAGCAGAACGCACGTTTCCCAGTGCAAGGAGCGCACCGTCAAAGAACAGGATTATGCCAAGGAGCATGAAAAGCCCACCAAACGACGTCAACGCGACACCAATCTCTGTGGGACGGTGAAGAGTAGCGTTTTTGAGTGTATAAACAAATAGAGCAGCGGAATTTCTAGCTCCGCTGGCCAATAACGATGAGTGTACGCACTTTGACCGTCTGTGAGCCACATTTTGGTGGGATGATAGAGGTAGTACAGTACACAGAGGACGGAAACCCGAGATGCGCCGCCAGCAGCTGTCCAATGGCAAGAATGTCGTGGGAGGCAGATACAGGCGGCGAGGGCGCACAGTGGTAAGCGCAACGGAGGGCAGAGAGCAGGGGATCCCATCCTCGACTCGGCGTGTGTCGAGGACGTGTCACTGTTAGGGGTCACGTGGTGGACACACAGCTTAACCGTTCTAGCTCTAGTATTATTATAGAGTTGCCTCCGAAGCCCATGCAGTCTGGCCCAAACACCCTTCACGCGTTCCAACTTGCACGGGAGGTCCACGAAGCATTCGACATCGCATTGCATGAGGCGAAGAGCCACAGACATATGCACATTATATATACCCTGCAGAGACCACACACGCCAGCGAGCGGGCCTCCACTCGAATGGGGAATGTACGGTAGTTATACATACAGATGTGCACTACACTACAGTATGCGTATGTGATTGCGATGCCGCCGCTCTCGCCGCTTGTGTAAGAGGCACGTTATCTAGCCCAAAAGAGCACGAAAAACAATGCGTCAAGCGTCCGAGAAAAAACGTCCGACAAGCAGTGTCTTGCAAGTCTCCAGATCTGCCTTAAGCTTGGCGTGCTGTCACCACTCCTCCCGACCCTGCTCCGCTCGATTGCCCTGCGCACGAGCCCAAAGGCGGAAAACTATCAGGGCAAGGACGCAGTGGAGGTCGCGATCCGCAGCGGCATGAGGAGGCGTGACTCGCCATCGTACTCATCCTTCACCCAAGCGAAGGAATAATGAGGCCTAAATAGTCGGCCACCCCGATCCGTCAGACGGCTCCCGCCATCCTCAACGAAAGAGCAATAGGAATGCTCGGGGTATATATCGAGGGGGCGGGGTCGCGTCTGCGATAGGAGGAGGATAGGAGTGGATGGGTATGACTCAGTCTTTAGTTGCGAAGGTAAGGATGAAGGTCCTGACGGAGTGAGGGAAGATACGGGGTGAAGAGTCGACTGGTCTGGTTGCAACCGCCGCTGCGGGCGCGAGCGCAGTGGAGGTGCCATAGATACGTTAAGGATAATGGGAAACGCGCCGGATTTCACGACATGGCGTTCTGAGCGGCTTGGATCTGGTTCCGGATACGCGCGTCCCGAGCACGGACAGCCTTTTCAACCCAGGCAGGCATGTCTACAGACCGCTGACCGTCCCCGACAAGGAACGGATGACGCTGTTACAAGACATAGGAGACAAATTAGTCATCAGGACTTTGCTGTGGTGGGACGAACGCAGGTGGCGGTGAACGGCGACGTACCAGAAGTTCAGCATATGTGGCCCGTCTGTCCGAGATCTTATGCAGACAGCGCGCGACGAAGTCCCTGGAAGTTTCTGAGAAGTGTTCGGGGAGCTCCGGTGGGTCGCCGTCCACAATGGCAGTGAGCTGTGCGAACACATTCGCGTACGTCTCCGGTGGGTACGGATAGTGTCCGAGAGCCATCTCGATCATCGACAGCCCTAACGACCACACATCCGACGACACCGTATACGTGCCCAAATTGTTTTGCGACTCGCCTCGTATGCGCTCGGGCTATCCGACAATGAAGTCTAAGCACAGGCGACAACAGCAAATTGGAATCAACCTACGGCCATGTAGCTCTGACATCCGATGTTCGTCTTCGCTAGAGACTTCTCCAATTGACCAGATACTCCAAAGTCACATAACTTCACTTGCCCTTTCCTGTTCACTAGGACGTTTGTTGGTTTCACGTCTTATTTGCGTGGTATTGTCAGTCTGAAGACAACCAAACGGTTTCCATTGAAACGCACCTCGATGGATTATCTGAAGTTCGTCCTTGAGAAACTTGAGACCTCGAACCATGCTCCCAGTGATGCGAGCAAGGACATATTCTGGAACGCCGTCGCCTTGAAGCTTGTCTAATGAGCCAGCATCCATATATTCCATGCAGTAATAGACGCAACTTAGACCCGACATGATACGATTAGCGTAAGCACACTCGATCGCACTTTGATGCAACTTACGATTCGATGAAGAATGCGCCATAAAACTCGACTATTTCAGGCGCGACAGCGCGGTGGAGGATATCCAACTCCATAAGGATGCCGTTGAGCTTAGCGTCGTCGAGCTCTAGTCGGATCTCCTACAGGTTGGGTGATTGAAATGAGTCACGGTGGAGGAGTCAGAGCACATAACGAACCTTCATGGCCATCGCGACCTTTGTTGGTTTGTGCAACACCTTCTTGACCGTTCCATAATTTCCCTTGCCCAGCTCTTCGTCCAAGTGTAGTTGATCCATGTTAATAGCGAATGAGGAGCCGTTTGAGAAGTCGACGCCCTGAGCGTGTAGTACGGCTTTTCCGTTGAAGTTGAGTGCTCCCGACGGATCGCTATTATATGTAATCAGAATACACATATGGAGTGCATGGGAAGGTGGGCAGAATGCTCACACTATCTTTCCGAAATTTGCGAAGGGGGTGGAAAATGTGCTCGGAGGTATCCTTCTGGGGGGATGCTGGTCTTGATCCTGGTTTGGACGACCGCTGCCCAAGCCGGCGTTGTGCAGGCCCATGTCCATTCCGCTCAGCTTCGGAACGGGCTTACCCATCCGGCGACTGGCGATTCCGCCGCTGAGTCCTGGAGCGCCGGAACGGCCGCCCGGGGAGGGAGCTGGGGGGCGAAGGGGCATGTTGGGCGGAGGAGGCATTGCCCTGTCGCCGAGGGTTGCGTTCTTGAGAGCGGCGGTGGCTGCATCGAGGGAGATGGGGCTGCTGGGGGCACGACTGGCGAACTGGGATGTGGGGACGGGCCGGTGGAAAATAATGCAGAGATGCAGAGAGGTGGATGCGGGGATACCGTAGGCAGAAAGGAGATGAGGGGTATGACGAGAAAGGATGGGGAAAAGATGGACATACCGCTGCCATCTTTGCCTGGAGAGTCGGGGGGATTGGAGTGGACCCGATGGGTCTGTTGCGGAGGCCAGTGACTGTTCTGTTAGGATTGGCGGAGGGGGTGCGTGCTGCGACGGGGACGGGGGCGGGCGTGCGAGGGCAGCATCTTGTTGGGACGAGTTGGACATGGCGGGGGGAAGAAAGCGCGGTGGTCGAAGGGGGGGAGGGGGACGGGGAGACGGAGGGGAAGAAAGGAGATATAAGGCGGTTGGTTGCAAGATCGGTGCGCAAGATCAATTCAAATTTGCAGTGAGGCTCGGATTCATTATACCGTCGCCCTCAATGACATCACCCGTTAACCCAGCTTTATTTTGGCTCTTCTGAGTTTCAAAGCCATATTAATAGGATTGGTCCCCATCTGGCAGGCGGTTACCACGCCCCCTCCGGCGACTCGATCTCAGCCTCGACAGGCTACAGGCCACAGGCCACAGCACCGTCCAGCATCCACTCGGCCGCCACCGTCCCTCTCCCGCTAACCACCCCCCACCGTGGCCCTTGCACGCGCACCACTGCGCCACAGTTGCCCATCCTGTTCTCCCCCATCCACCTCGGTACGTCCTCCCGCTCCGTCCCCCCGCCCTCATCCCCCGCCCAGTCTTTGTCCCCCTCCTCCTTGTCCTCGCCAGAGTCGCATACGCACAGGCAAGCCACCTCCTCGGATCATCCAACGCGAACAGCAAGCACATGAGCCTCGTTGTGAAATGGGGCAGGGAGAGGTATGCCAGCGCCCTGCTTCTCTCTCTTCCTCCTCTGACGTACCCCCTCATATGCCCTCTGCCACGCGGCCACCGCAACTTTTCCACCACCGCCTCTCTCCCTTGGTCCGCGCCAATCCATGATCGCCCTTCCCTGCCCTCCACAGGCTACACTTCTCTGTCCCCCCTCCCGATTCAAAGCTGGCTGAGCTCCGAAAACAAATCGCCGACTACACCCAGCTGCCGAGCGGCTCATTCAAACTCATCCACGCCGGAGCTGTCATGAAAGACGATAGTGCTCCAAGTACGTATTCCCCGTCCACTTGACCTCCCATATTAGCCCCGCATACCTAGTAACGTGGCCCCCATCCTCGATCGATCCACGAGCGTGCTCGCTACCCCATTTCATCTCCGCGCGACGAATAGCACTCGTTGGCGCGCACGTCGGCCGCTCTTCCGACCTTTCTTCCACGCTGATAGCCCGTGTATGTGGCCCAAGCGTCACCATGCCGTCACTCCCACACCCATTTCGCGTTCTCCTCGTCTCCCCGTTTTCGCCTGTACCCTATGACCTGCGCGGAACACTGACGTCATCCTTCTTTCATTTCCCAGTCTCTGCCTACGGCATCAAACGCGGTAGCACCATAGCCCTCGTTGGCGGCGGTGAGCCCATCAAGCCCCCTTCGTCAAAAGCATCTCCTGTCCATGCCCCGAAGGCACCCCGCACAGAAGAGAGCACCGTATCGCAGATCCGGGGCGAACTCGACAAGGTCCGAGCCACCCTCAAGCCGGACGTCGACACCTTTCTCCTCGCGCTCACGCCTGCAAGCGCTCCCGCACATGTCGGTCCCGAGTCAACAGCAGCCGTCCTTGCCCCGAAACCTGCTTCGGCAGCTGCCTCAGGTACAAGGCAGCCGCTCGACCTCGAGCGCGAGCATGTGAGACTCGGGGAGCTGCTTCTGCAGAGTCTGCTTCGTCTTGATGCGATAAGTGCGGAAGGCGAGTGGGAGGTTGCGAGGCGCGAGCGCAAGGGGGCTGTGAAGGAGGTGCAGGGGCTGCTCGATCGACTAGACGGCGGCTGGCGGGCCCGTGCGAGGAGCTGAGAGATTTTTATGCTGTTATTGCTGTTACCACTAGAACGCACTCCACAGAGAATGGGATACCCGCAGACGGTCTGGCGCTGTACGCGTGCATGAGACAGGCGCAAGTGCTGGCAACCGTTATCGGCCCGCATCGTGATGGCACTGAAAAGGAGGGTTGCCTGGAGGTTGCTCGATGCTCATTTGGGGACGGTCGACGATCCGATTGACCGTATCTTGCATCGGTTGTTCCAGTGTCGATGATGACACAAGGAGCGCCTCATCTCGTGCCCCATCTTCTCGACGAGAAGCGTGTTTCGCCATGAGTTTGCCCCTTCCGGAGTTATCGACAGAAGAACCGAAACATGTTCCAAACGGATGAGCTGGTGTGGGGAAACCCCGCAAACGGCATCGAGGACGGTACGTAATAGTCCCCGCCTGTTCCCATATGATTTTCATACCCACTCGGAGGCATTATAGGACCCTTGCTTCAAACCGTGAGTTGGCGGAGACGGAGTGGCCCGAGGTAACATGCACCTGCGCTCTTGTCCGATGCCTCGAATGTCCCGTTGCAGCCATCGAATTTGAACCCGTGGAAGGAGTCAAGTCACACTGATCTTTGAATGTTATATAATGCACAGGCAAAACGCAAGCCGCCCCTCGTGGATTACACCGAGGGACATTGACGCTGTACTAGGTTACATTGACCGTCGAGCTTTCAGGCTTCACTCGAAATCCCAGGAAACCTGGAGGCGACCGACACTGAGGGGCGCGAGTTGCTCAAACGCTCCCGTGGAAAGATCGATGCTGCCAGAGGCGCAACCTGGGCAGAGGTCCACGACGGTCGCATCGACGAATTGGCCCTGGTCTAACGAAGCGCAAAAATCAGCAACGACATGCAAATGGGGCCTCATCTCACCTACAGTGAACACCGATGTGGCGCCAGCAGTTGGACCCTCCAGCGTACTGGTCCGCGCTCAGGGCGACGACCAGATCGCTGTTCTGGCTCGGGGCACCACAAGCGCCAAGTCCCCCATTCGGTGTGTACCAGGTGGCTGTTGGAATGTATCGAGGTCAGTGGTGGGACATAGTGGCAGGAGGAAAATAAATGCACACCATCTCCAAAGAAGGTTTCAGCAGCGTCGGGAGCGGGGGCAGCGGAGACATGGGTACTGCCGATGAAGGCGACGGCAAGTATGGCGGCGAGCATGGATTTGAAGGACATGGTTGTGGGAGAGTCAGAGAGCAGAAGCAGAGAATTGGCTGAGAGTTGCGGTTGCGAGAGGAACGAGTAGGACTGTGATCCTGGTGCTTCACCGAGTTGACCTTGAGGCTTTATACAAGCCTGGGGCGGCATCTCGAGATGTAATTGCGCGACGCTAGACCCAACATGTCGGAGGGGCGTTCGTACGGTGGTGAAAGGACGCCATCACATAGGGAGTCGGTGGATTGGTTGGTACCTATAGTCCAGAGGCTGACTGGGCCAAACTAGCGGTTCGGGACAGTAGCGTCCTCAAGTCTGTTCGCCCCCAAATCGGAGCGCACTCTATCTGAATTGTCTCTGGAGCTCCATCCTGTGATTCTGGCTGCAATATGAGGAACGTACCTCTGATTGTAGAGTCGACATTGGGCCACGACAGCAATCCCGGTTGAACGCTAAACTCGGTCTCAAAGAAAGTACACAACGGCAGGGAAACAGAATGTTGAAGAGCTCGTTGTACTTGATCGAGGATAGCAGGTCGTGTCGATGAAGGGACCATGAATCAGGTTTTGTGTAGCAAAAATAGGCAAGCTGCCTTGATGGATCTTATTATGGGGGGTTGTATTAGTTTTCCGGCCACACTACTGGGATTGGTGTGCTCACGATGGAGTAGCGTAGGTTTCACGATTTCCAACGAAACATAGGTGGCTCGAACGGACCGCCCAGGGCATTCCACAACAGTCGCCTGAAGGTTGGAATGCGTCCGAGTATCGCACGAAGCCCGAAGTAGAGCGTGGCGGCACGCAGGCAGTGGGAGCGTTTACGACTTGGGTGGGGACCAGGTTTGAAGCGACTGGGCCTCTTTGAAGCGACTGGGCCCTGCAATCATGGGTCCGAGTTCCCATTGACGTTCTGATAACATCGACTGGTACGACACATTGACCCTGAAAATGGGCAGAACGAGAGTTGTTAACGTTCAAGTTGGCAGCCCGGGACATTCAGCCGCTTCGGCCGGCCTCTCCCGAACAAGCGCCAAGGATGCCCAAATGCCAGGCTATGCCAGGCAAGCTCTCTATTCAACCTGAAAGCCCTTGCGCTCTCCGATTCTTGTCTCGACCACAGTCAATGTCTCGAAGACCATCTGAATAGCGCATAAATCATGACGAACATCATATGAACCTACCGCTGCTTGATTTATGCGAGATGTTTCCTAGGTGCGTCCACCACTTTTTCCGAGGTTAACATTCTGCGATTGTCGCGAAACACAGCATGATATCAGACAGCGTGCCTACACTAATCTCTCTCTATATAGTCTATGCCGCCTTTGAAACGTGATTTATGGCTCCAAAACTTGGCCGCAATGCTAGACGGAACCGTTCGAACTCACCGGTCATATTGTTGCGCAATTGTTCCCGGCATTCAAGTTCGGTTGGTCCTTATTCGAGATCAAGTTATACGCTGACAAGGATCGTATCGCTTTCGGTGCAATGAAAAGGTCCGAGACTTCCGCGAAGTAGCCCAATCTTCTCATGGTACCTCACGGTCCCCCTGGCTGAGGCCGAAACCCAACAGCACACCGGTACCCCAATGAGTCCCATGGCGTACCATAGCTGGGGCCTCCTCCTTACCATGCGACTGCCGGCCCGACCGCAGCATTCAACAGATGCATTTTCGTCCACGGAATGTGTCTTTTATCAACTGGTGCGCTTGTATGAACGGTTGAGCAACGTGATACCCGGAGACTTGGTCAGGTAGTATAAAAAGGAGTAGCCAGGACGGGGGTGTGCAAGGTGCAACTCAGTACACTTCTACCGACATGTTCTCGCTTATCCTCCCTTTTGTACTCGCTGTCTTCGCAGCCACATCCGTTAATGGGCATGGCTACGTCCAGGACGTGGTCATTGGAAGCACCCATTATACTGGATACCTGCCCTACTCTGATCCATACTACAACCCCCCTCCTGAGAGGATCATTCGTGCCATTCCTGGCAACGGTATGTGCTGCCATTATGAATATTATTTCGCTTCCTCAACGTTTTGCCTCCGACCTTAGGTCCCGTCACCGACTTGTCTCTTATCGAGTAAGCTCTCTATTAGCGCTATATCGCGAAACATGCTGACGGCTACCCAATTTTAGCGTTCAGTGCAACGGCTACTCTGATGGAGGCGTTGTGGGGTCCCAGCCTGCTCCCCTGTACGCCCCGGTGGCTGCAGGCTCCGCGGTCGCCCTCAACTGGACCACCTGGCCGGACTCGTAAGCCCATCGTTGTCCCATCCCTGACGATCGTTCATAGCCTATTCCTTTAACATCTGAAATCCTGCAGTCACGTTGGACCGATGATCACCTACTTGGCCAAGGCGCCGAGCGATATCACGAAGTGGCAGCCTGGTACCGAGTACGTCCCTCACGCTCGTGCGTGGCTTTCACCTTCCCAGGCCGACCACTAACGCGCCTTTCTCAGCGCCGTGTGGTTCAAGATCGCAGAGTCGGGCAAGACGGCTGACGGGAAGTGGGCCGCGACCGACCTGCTGACAGCCACGAACTCAATCTACACGTTCACAATCCCGCCCAAGCTGCAGCCGGGTCAGTACATCATTCGGCACGAAATGTAAGAGACGCGTTGCCGGAGCGTGGATTCCGATCATCTTGACTGAGGGATACGCCCAGCATCGCCCTGCACGCTGCATTTGAATACCCCGGTGCCCAGGTTTACCCGTCATGCATCCAGATCGAGGTTACTGGCTCTGGTACCGCGTTCCCCTCCTCAGGCCTTGTGGCCTTCCCCGGGGCATACACCTCCGACACGTACGAATATTTTCTGCAATCACAATGAATGGGGACTGACGAAACGTGCATCTCATGTAGCCCCGGAATTGTCTACGACGTGTACACCAACACTAGTGCTTATCCCATCCCGGGCCCTGCTGTGTAAGTGTCCACTTCGCAACGTCTAAGAGGGTCATTGCATTGACTGACATCACGTGTTTGCCTCAGCTGGACAGGTGGTAACTAGACAGGTTATGATTTTGCAGCCTCAGTTATTTCCAGAAGGTCCGCCACCCTCCCTCATGTTGCGGCAATGGAGCAGCCGGTGGGATTTCAGGCGTCAATTACGCCTTCCTGTTGGTTTCTTTGCAGTGTAATCAACAAGCCGGCTGGAATGGCCAATGTACAATATTGCGTTGGCTAATGCAATTCTTAGTTCGAGACAAAATTTATAACGCATTAAGGGTCTTAATGCACCATCAAGTGTTTGGCGAATGGCTGCTTGCTGCATTTTCTTCGAATCTTGAAATATGCGCACGAGAAGGCACAGTTTACGGCACCTTCGGACATGCCAAAGCAACGCTGCCGAATCTCGGCCGTGTGCAGCAGTGGTTCTTTAACCGCGACATCGGTCAACGCTGCTAATGAGTTGGGTCCAGATAACACAAACCAGTTGGCACCGAGAGTTATCCCCAGCAAGACAAATTCCAATTTTCGCAGGTTTCTCTCCTAATCTCAGCTTCTTTTCTCATCATACACCATGATGTCATCCTTGTTGCCGTTGTTGCAGTAGCCTTCTTTAACACTGCTCATGTCTCTGCCGCCCCTGCCTCCAGCAGTGCCCAAGCCTTCTCTGGAGATAGTGCGCGTTCCACAATGCTTCGAAGTTAACTGATTACTGATTTAATCCCTTCCCTACAGCCACCTGGTATGTCCCGGATGGCAGACCCGGTGCCTGCGGAGAGTTATCCGGAGGTCGAGTCGAGGCTGGCGGCAAGTAGAAAGGGAAGGTCGAAGGTGTAACTCTTGCTTATTGGTGGGAGGATGACACTGGCCAAAAGACCGCAGTGACGCTACTGGTAAGGCAAACCGTCATACATATGGATGCAAAAATGCCTCCGCTCATCGCTAGCTTCGACTAGGCAAGACAAAGCATACCGGCGAGCGCAAGGATAAAGCCCGTCACAGATAACCACATGCATAGCGAATGGTAATGGTCTAGACGATGCGTTGGTGGCTGATCGCGCCGGAAGGGGCCTACTTGTTCAAGTTGTGGGTCCGACGACCAGATCGGCTCTATACTGGTTGACGTCGTTGTACGGGACGCGTCTTCCGATGCAGAGCCATCGCCGTTTGGAGCATCGACCGATCCGGTCGCCCCACTCGCAAGACCAGATTCAACCTTGCGCACCTTGCGTTTGGCAATGGTGAGTTTGTATCGAATGAGAAAGAAGGCGGCGAGGAAGGAGAGGATGGCAGCAAAGACATGAACGACCAGAGCGCCAGCAAGCGTCACATTCGCAAGCTGGATGACAGGGCTGTCGTGTTCATGGTCGTTGGGAGCCGTTGTCCCGAGCAACTCCGCCTCCATAGCAGCGAAGAATGTTGTCTAGGAAGCAAAGACGAGCGTATCCAGGCTGATCAATGCGTTGAATGAGGACGGACGATGACACTGATTAGCTGCACAGGACGCGACAAGTTCGTTCATAGCCTTCTTCCGCGCCTTCTCCTCAGTGTCATTCTGGTCTTCTTGGGTCCCTGGGTGGGGAGGGTATGTTCCGGATAGGAGACCTCCACTCTAACGAAATAAACGTACGCTTTCGAGGATTATTCTTTGCATTGTTTAGGCCAGGTGGGGTAGATGTAAGAGGAAGGTAAATCGGCGGGTCGCGACCTCGTGGAGGCGGAATAGCAAGAAGGAATGCACCCCTTCCACCACCTAGAAGGCGAGCAGTTGGAGAGCGAGGGTGGACAACTGGCGAGGCTCTTTAACCATTATAGTAGTGTCTGGGAGGATTACTCTAGCTGCATGGGTATGGTCCATGATTTAGTCGAGACCTAAGAGAAAGCCTGAGAATAGACTTACGTATATTGGAGCTCATGCCGGCACGGAGAAAGAGAAAACTGTGTGAGCAAAGGTTGAATGTTGAGGTTGGGACTGCTGGAATGAGTCGCGATCGGGGAGAGGGTGTGCTACTGTAGGTCAGTTGTGGAGTTTATGGGTTTGAGAAGTGGACTGGTGGGAGGAGACGACGACTAAAGAAAGTGGATTGTGTGAGCGGGTGAGTGTGGGCGAGGGAAGGACACGTTGGCGGCCGGGGCTGGTGGGAGACACTGGACACTGGCAGTGGGAGGCTCGAACGGGAGCGCCCAGGACAAGCGCGGGGCGTGGAATCCCGCGTCCGTCGTCGGAGGCGGGAACTCGAATGCTGTCCTCCACCCGCACACTTGCAGTCCTCGCGCTCTCATCCCCTTTCTTCCCTACACGTAGCGTTCTCACCGACCACCGCTCTTTTATACCGTCCTCGGCCTCCCTCAACTCTGGCCTCCTCAATCCATTCCTCTCTCCAGACCACAGCAAAGGTCGAAACCATGGACATCTCGTCAGTTCTTCCACTCCTCTTCGGTTTGTATATACTCACTCGGTCGCGCCCCAGCTCCATCCTCCAGGGCGGATACCAGCACCCTCTGTCCCGCTCATGGCAAGCCCAGCGCACGCTCACCAAAAACATGCTCATGTACCCCATCTTCATCACCGACGACCCAGATGCTCACGTCGAGATCGCGAGCCTGCCCAGTCAATGCAGGTGGGGTGTCAACAAGCTCGAGGACTTCCTCGGGCCTCTAGTCAAAAAGGGTCTTCGCAGCGTCATCCTCTTCGGCGTACCTCTCAACTGCAACAAGGTGCGCATTTCCTAGTCCCATCGCCAGACGCTCCCAATCGAAGCGCCTGCATCCCCAGGACGAGCGCGGCACCCCCGCTGATGACCCCAACGGCCCCGTCATCGCCGCAATCCGCAAAATACGTTCCCTATGGCCCGATCTTTACATCGCGTGCGATGTTTGCCTCTGCGAATACACCTCGCATGGCCACTGCGGTCTCTTCCGTCCGGACGGCACTCTTGATCAGCCACCGTCCGCCGCGCGCATCGCCGAGGTCGCGCTGGCGTACGCCCGCGCTGGTGCCCACTGTGTCGCCCCGAGCGACATGATGGATGGTCGCATCAAGGCGATTAAACGTGCGCTCATCGACAACGGTTACGGCAACAAGGTCACTCTCATGTCGTACTCCGCAAAGTTCGCGAGCGCGTTGTATGGACCTTTCCGCGACGCTGCTGGGAGCGCGCCCGCCTTCGGGGACAGGAAGTGTTACCAGTTACCGCCAACCGCGAAGGGCCTCGCGCGCCGTGCCATCGTAAGCCTGGGTTTCCGGTGCCTTGGGTACCCATGGCTCACTTGTTTTTCAGAAACGCGATGTGAACGAGGGTGCCGATATCATCATGGTCAAGCCCGCCCTCCCGTACTTGGACATAATCCAGGACGCGAAAGAGCTTGCGTCGGACCATCCCCTTGCCTGCTACCAAGTAAGCGGCGAATTCGCAATGATTGTTGCTGGTGCGCGCGCCGGTGTGTACGACCTCAGGACTATGGCTTTCGAAACTGTGGAGAGTTTGGTTCGGGCAGGTGTGTTTCAATGCTGTCTTCGAATGGATGACATCCCGCTCACATCCCTCAAGGCTGTACGCTTATCCTCACGTACTTCACCCCCGACTTTCTCGAATGGTTGGACGAGTGAAAGACATCAAGATGGCATTTGACATTCAAACTGGAATGGATCATTTCCCTGCACTGGGGTGCTTGAGGGACTTCCTCACTCAGGGATAATATGTATGCAATACAGCGTGTTACCACTAGGTGTGTTCTACATGTAAAATTGAGTTGTGTGCTAGTATGCGTTACTGGAATGTAGCCGATGCGGGGGATCTAGCGTACGTGTCCATAGGATGGCACCATGTGAAGCATAGTTATGAATACTGGCTGAGGTAAGGGCAGAACATCACGAACTATGTAGCTTCTCGGAAGTGACAGTCCCGTATGGGACTTTACTTTGATCAGCGGGGGATGTCTGAGGTCGAGAGGGAGTATGGAAGTTGCACTAGTCCCGCGCTGATGAGGCCCAGGACTGACAGTGATGTCGATGAGAATCACAACAGCCAAAGGGAACGATAGACAGACTCACCATAGCCTGTAAACTTCTCGAATGGAGTGTGGAAATAAAGGCTGGTCGTGCATAAGGCCACCAAGGACGCGACGATGACGACACTGGTGAATACGACGCCCGTCCTGTGAGAGAATGGCCAAGGGCGCTGTCTTGCAAAGGACCAGCGGAGCTGATCGAGCAGGAAAACAGTGGAGAGTGTGAGGAGGAAGGTGTGCCCCGACACGTCGTGGCCTTTGCGCAATCTTGGCATTCCCGTCCACTCGCCGTCTGGGATGAGAATTGCTGCAGGAAAGAGAGACGGGTGTGTGGTTATGGAGATCCTTGACCTCGTGAAACAGTATTCCTGGGGGATGGTAAAGGCTGCGCCTGAGGGCAAATGGAGGGTGCATTCGCCGCCGGTGGACGCAGTGAGGCGTTCAAATACTGGAGGACCGAAGAACCAGGAGGTGAATGCGAGCCATACGGTGGTTGCGAGGGCGAACTGCAGGATGCGTCGTCGGCTCCGGGAGGCGGCAGGGCTGGTGGTGTAGAGGAAGAGGAAAGCCGAGGTCGTCCAGAGCCAGAGCTTCTTGGTGAAGTAGACATTTAACGGGTTTTTCTTCGATGCGAAGTAATGAGTCGCGTGGAGAGGGTGCGGGAGGGTGGTGACGAGGGGGTTTGAAGTGTCGAGATATGTGTCGTATACGACGGAGTATACGGAGCCCACGAGGACGATAGAAGCAGTGGCTGCGACAGCGAGCAGGCGTATGTCGGATGGCATCGGGGTGGAGGCAAGCAAGGTGGAAACTTGAAGCGACTCGGACTGGGTGACGCACTGGGACTCGGGAGGGTACACGCTTCAGCGCCTCTTGGTCTCCAACCTCAGTGGGAGACGAAAGGTGTGCAATCCACAGCTGGTGATATTATACTATTGTCCTTTCCATCTTCTCTACTTTACACAACCACAGTCGATGTCCCGCCAGTTCATACCTTTTGGCCCACACTCGATCACCCAGACCACACAGATAACCTCTCCGTACACTGACCACATCCTGCCCATGTCTGCACATTCTACACATTGAACTATGTGCAGTTTCATGAGAAAGGTGGTACTATATTGAGACCCAAAAACACTCACTGCGGATAGGTACGACTCGGCGACTACACGTGCACGTGCATTGAGGCTCAGCTTCATCTCGCTGATCTCCTTGTCTACTTCCTCCATGAACCTAGGCAGAGAGTTCAGTAGAGACCGCATAAAGGGAACAAGGATGACGCAACTGGATAATGAAGTCGACAATCTTGTGCTTGAGCATGGTGTCCGTATGGTTGTTGGTGATCAGAAATGAGATGTCGTAGCCCTGAAGAGAGCACAGCTCAAGTAGGTACATTGAAGCACGACACGTATTGCGAGGCGCACCTTGACCGGTTTCCTCCTGAGGACTATGAAGCTCTCCGCGCGCTGCATCATGAATCGTGTAAACTTGTGGCACAGTATCCGCTCAATCTCGTCTGCTTGTTTGATCTTGATGCTTATCCGCACAGAGTTGACAGAAGGCTCGATGAGAACGCGCTCATTCTCGTTTCGTGAAATAGTGAGGGGGTTCAAGAGGACTTCCTTTGAAGCGCTGCAAGCATCCGGTGTCAGGTGCGTTGTGTACGGGTCAACGGTGCATGTTCACGTACGCCGCCTCAACCTCGGGTTTGTTGTGCCGTTCTACGACCTGGGACACGATGAATACGGTAGAGTTGGGCTCACGTCGAAAGAAAGGCGTACTTGAGATGAGAAGTCCTCAAGAGTGAGCGCAGCGGTGAGAGTGGACCTGACGGCAGCAAGGTATGGGCGTAGAACGTTGGACTAGAGAGGGCGAGGGACAGAAATGAGGATTGGTGTTGGGTTGGCCGCTGAGTGCAAGAACACACACCATGATACAGCCGGTCGCTGACTCGCTCGAGTGATTGGTTCAAGGACGGGCTGAGGCCAGGCTCGGAGTGAGACTCGCCGTCGGACTCGGACGCGGCGGCGCTGTCGGACTCGATCTGCACTGGCAGTGCCACACTCTGGCTGGTCACGTGGACGGGTCACGCGCAGATTTTTTGAGGACGCGTTCGGGCGCCTGGGGCCTCTGCGCTCTCGCTTTCCAACCGTCTCCAACTCCCCGCATCCCGCTGCGAAAAGAAAAGAAAAGATGGCCGTTGCGGTCGCGCTCTGGTCTGTTCTGATTCGCTTCACGCGGCACGCGACATTCTAACCATGTTTACAACCCTCCGTCGCGCAGGAGTCTCACCGTCACACCTGGTGACCCCACCGTCATTACCCCGCCTGCCGACCTCAGGATCACCAATGTCGCTCTCGGCGACCAAATTGCGGATGAGAGCAGCCGCACTACCATCAAGGTCACCTATCGCACACCAGGCGCCAGTGCCGGCGATGGGGAAGACGACGAGGTCGACGAGGTCGACGAGGAATCTGAGAAGCCCGAAGAGCTCTCGACTGCCGTCCTATGCTCCCTCACGTTTGGCAAGGTGCGTACTTATATTCTTGTTGTTGTTTACAACGGAGTGTTTGAACTCTTTTTCCGCATAGATCGAGCAAACTACTGTTAATGTTGTCTTGAGCGAGGATGAGGAGTATCTATTCGAGGTTGTCGGTAAAAAGTCAGTTTATGCGCTCTTCCCGCTATGTTCGATGCTAAAGTCCAGCAGCACTGTTCACCTGACTGGCAACTATATCGGTGCGTAGTCGTCTGCCACCCTTTCGCGCTTGGTGATTGAACCTCGGTGCCACCGTTCCAGATCAGCGACCCCCAGACCAGGATCCTTATAGCGACGAGGAGTCCGAGGATGACTTTGACCTGCGAGATGTGAGCTCGGACGTCGAGATTAACCCTGACGAGCTTGACATCCCAAGTGACAATGAAGGGTGCGTATGATGTGTATGAACCTCGAGCAGCACCTGAAAATTTTGCAGCCGATTTGAGGAGATCGTCGAGGAAAAGGAAGCATCCAAGAAGGACTCCAAGAAGCGCCCTCGTGAATCCGACGCTATGGACACCCAGGGGGCGGAACCCGACGAAAAGCTCTCCAAGTCACAGAAGAAGAAGCTTAAAAAGCTGAAGGGTACCAATGGCGAGGCAGTCGACGCCCCCTCGCCTGAGAAATCGGATAAGACGAAGGGCGACAAGAAGGAGAAGAAAGAGAAAGCCAAGGGTAGTGAGCCCAAGACGCTCCAAGGCGGTGTGGTGGTTGTCGACCATAAAGTGGGCACTGGTCCATCGGCAAAATCTGGGAACATGGTGTCGATGCGGTATGTCGGGAAACTGCAGAACGGTAAGGTGTTTGACCAGAATATCAAGGGGACACCTGTGAGCGATCAACTTGTGCCAATTCCGTGATGCTTACTTATTAGTCGTTTAGTTCAAATTCCGTCTTGGCAAGGGCAAGGTGATCAAAGGTGGGTGGTCATTCGGGGGTTCAAGTATCTATTGCAGATTTACAGGTTTTAATAGGTTGGGATGTTGGTGTCGCGGGAATGCAGGTCGGTGGAGAGAGATTGTTAACGATCCCTGCTCCTATGGCATATGGCAGTCAAGCGATATCGGGCATTCCCGCCAACTCGACCTTGACCTTCGGTGTGTTTTTATAATTATCGACTACCTCCTCCTCCTCTGACGTCCCCCTAGAGGTAAAGCTTCTCGAGATCAAGTAAGATGTGCCCCAGTCTCTACCCTTGGTTACCTTGATCACCTCCTCGTGTTGGCGTGTCGTTAGTTTTGACGGTGGCTGACCTCGACGCTCAAAAACTGTCAATATCATCTAGCCATGATGTTGTATGTGTATGACTTCAAGTTCAATACAGATAGGTTAGGCTGTCAATCATTCTCAAGCAGCATACCGAAGTTTCGAGGAGGTTTCACGTGACGCACTGATTGATATGAGCCATGACGACTTCTCGCCTCGTATCGCGACCTTCGTCACAAACCACCTTGGGGGGGATGTTTGAAGGGCGACAACGCTGCCAGAGGAGCCGCATCCTTCCTGTCCGTCGACCTCCACCATGTCTCCCTCCCCTCCAAAGCGTGTCTGCGTCATTGGTGCTGGCGCGTCTGGTATGGCTGCCGCTTATGCTCTCAGCAAGCATCCAGACAAGTTCATCGTGACCGTGTTCGACAAGGAGCTCGTCCTTGGAGGAATGGCCACCTCGATCGATATCGACTCATCCAAGTACGGTGCTACGTACATCAACGACGGCGTTCAGGGATGTAGCCCCGCATTCGCCAATTTCCCTTCGTATGTTCAGGATCTTAGGATTTGAGGCGACAGAAGTTGGCATGCAGTACGTGTATCTCGAACCCTCCATCGTAGTACCCATCTCACACAGCCCACGTTCAGGATCAGTTTTCGGAAAGGAGATAACTTCTAGTCTAACGTCTTTCCCTCCAAGCTAGTCGCGGAATACCAGAAGGATATCGTCAAATTTGGACGTGCTCTTTCTATCATCAAGACTCTTGAGCCTGTCTTCGCCATAATCCCCGTTCATGTGATGCTCCGCATGTTCAACTTCTCCTCGGGCTTTGGGGAAAGGATGGTGTACCCCCTTATCGCTTTATTCTTTGGGACGGGAAATCAAACGCCGTATATCTCTTTGGCCATACTGGTCGGTATTCCTGTTCCAGATATTTCTTGTTGACTTAAAGATCGCTTTCGTAGGAGCGCGTCTTTTTGGATCCAAGCATGAAACTGTTTGAATTCGACGACAAGAGCTTGTTGGCTAGTATACCCACCATGCTTGCCTTTCCGAAGGTGGAACAAGTTTGTCTTTACGGCGTCGCGTTCCTGAGCACTCACCTGAGGCGCAGCTCCACGATGTCTATCAGGCGTGGAAAGAAGACATCGAATCCCACGAGAACGTGCAGTTCAAATTACACCGTCAAGTCCTTCGTGTTCTATCACGCGACGCGAAGGTGGACGGGCCCGTGCAAGTCGAGTTCCAAACGTCTCTCAACTGTACCAAGAGCAATACACAGCTTGCCACCTTTGACGAGCTCATCCTTGCGGTCGACGCTGACTCTGCTCTCAATCTACTCGGCAAAGCGGCAACGTGGAAGGAGAGGATAGTTCTAGGCATAGTCAAATATCTTTACGATGTCACAATCACCCACAACCCTCTCACTTACATGAACAAGGTGCGTGTCCAGTTCAAGAGAACACAACACGCAACCTCACTTCTCAGTAATGTTATCTAGTATTACGAGACCCGGTACAGCCCTGGGTTCAACGCCCCGCTGACTGCCGCTGATAATCTCAACAAAGGAAGAACATGGAGAAGGCTTTCGAATTCGCCTCCAGCAACTTCCCGCCTCTTTATTATACGATGCAATATGCCGAAAACCATTCAAAGATCGAAATGAGTTTCGACCTCACTCACTACCAACCTCAGTTCGGTGGCGAGAAGCCTGCAGGTCCCATCTCGGCAGGCGACCGCTCCGGCCACCGAAATGAATGTGATCCTCCCCCAAGCCACGCGCAGGGGGCTCATGAGGACTCGATCGGGGAAGCGGAAGGGATGGCTAATAGAAGTGTGCAACATGTGGCGCATGTGCCGGATCCCCTGCTGCACAAGCATGTCTTTCAAACGATCTTCCTCGACAGAGACCGTAGTCAGGAGTTGTGGACCTGGAAGGAGATCGCTGAGGAGAAGCGAATTCATGAGAAGTGGTGGAAGCAGCAGAGTCACCGTTGGCAGCACTATGCTGCTGTCGTGCCGTGGATGATGTTCATCAACGGGAAGCACAACACGCAGTAAGTGCTTGGTGTCGTATGGCTAGTGTACGTTAACTCATTCTCGCTAAAGTTACGCTGGAGCATGGTCAGGTGCGTATCCTCTTGTGACAGACTCTCGCTTATGTTGAACCTCTTCACTTACAGTGTTGAACATGCACGAGCTAGCCGTGACCTCAGGTTTCGCCGCCGCGTACAGGCTCGGCGCCGATTACCCTTTCCACGGAGTTGAAGTTTGCGAACGTCTGTTTAGGTTGTACCTGGGCCTCAGCCACGGTATTCGGATGGCACATACTTCCATTTCTCGCCCACACCAGGTTAACGAACGTTTCATCGGCAGCGTAAAGAAGATCGCAAGGGGTTCTTTGCGTGAACGCAGTGATCTGGTCCCGTTAGTAGCTTTGGGCCACGTCGGCGTAATTCTCTTTCTTCGCAACAGCAAAGTTCAGCATAGCGAGATTGCAAGCAATATATACTTGTTATTACAACATGAGGATGTTTCGTTTGGGCTGTGCGGTTGTGAAAGAGATCAATTTACTCGAGCATTGCCCGTATACTATCAGACGAATCTTGCCACGCTCCTTGATACGTTAGGCCTAAAGTTTCTCCGGGATTATAGGACGTGCAGACAGAAGGTTGATCAGAGCTCGATCCAGAAGAATCTTGAAAGACGGTTTCGGCGGACGGGAAATCGCGTTGACGTGAGTGTGCTCAGGTTTGTTCATATCGATTAAACGGGGGTCCTTTAAGGTGTACACGGCTGACGCCTTTCGTCTTTCATCACAATTAGACGAGTCAGAACAACGCGAGGAAGCCGTTGTGATCGTGGTCGCATTCATATTCTAACCTTCCGAGTGCGCGTGCCTTCTTTCCACACCAGGTACTGGCAGTCCCCTGCCAGAACGTGACCGTTCCGTGTGTTATTTGGATACGTTCATGACCCTCGTGCTTAAGGGACAAAGAATTACAATTACAATAGTTTGCCCTACTCAGTTCACATGCTAAACATGCGGGAACGGTGGAGTGAAGGGGACGGCCAATGCCAGCTCGTTCAATTAGATAACCTAGGGATGGATGGCTGATGACTCCCCCAGGCCCAGCATTTACGGCTTCCTGGAACAATGCCCCTGGGAAATTCAACACAAGACCCTCAGCCAGCTTAAATCGAGACCCCATCCTAGTCCGGAACATCTGAGAACAAAGCGATATCGTAAGTTCAAGTTACGGATAATCGTTGCCAGTAATTTACTGAACATCCGCCATTAAAATGCTTTCAAAACAGAACATGGTGGTTTTTTCCTTATGGTCATCTTGGAGAACAGGGAGCGGCCATATGTCACTGGCGAGGAAAAGAAGACAGGAAAAAGAATGAGAAGTCATGAACTAAACTTTAACCACAACAGTCTATTATGGTGAGGGCACTGGCCAAGACGCAGGGGCATTTCTGGCTGAATAAGGCTGTAAACCTGTCACGAATAACAAGATATAGAATGCACATGTTGAAGGGCGGGTCGATCTCGGATGACTGCTAGCAAGGGAGGCGACCAAGGGGGATGCTATTACAGATGGACAGCCTGGAAGGATCCCTTGGATTGCCATCATTTAATTCACCAATAGCTCCAGGATAGCTGCGAGTAAGAACTCGTGAATTAGGTCTACCAATGGAGATTGTCCACGGTATAAGGGGTAGGCTGAAGGGTACGGGTGAATATTGCGCGAATATGAGGCAAGTGGTGGGGGTGGCGAGTACGCCCCGTTACGTTGACGGACGATCGGCTGCAACGAGGATAACTCAATAAACTGCTCACGGAGGCTGTTGAATCCGCTCTCTGCATTAACTCCTCCTCTCAGACCTGCGCTGGTTGAGCCTCGAGCAGCCTTCATTGAACAGGGCTTGCCCGACTTGATTTTCGTAACGTGAGGGCTTGCGTAGATATTTGAGGCGATGCTTCATGAACTTCATCACAGAACAAGTTGAAGGGTACATCTATGACAGGCTCGTAATGACTGACGCAAGGGAGCAGGGGACCTCGCGAGCCTAGAGAAGGGGATTTGGCAGAAGGAGGCGCATGGCCACGAACGCTGGTGGCAGAGAAGTTGACCACGTCTGAAGGTCGCGGAACAAGACACGGGGCGGACCTCCAATCTGGTCGGACATTAGAATCCGGCATATGATCCGCAGTACTAGTACCACTCGTCCGTCCCCTTGCAGGTCATGGACGATCGCGAGCGTCCGCCGGCTGACAACCCTGGAATGAATGGGAATGACATAAAGACGGCCAGAGCTTAGCGCAAGTCGCAAAGTAGAAAGAATCAGGCCCTGTTCACCAAACAAGAGATCTGCGTGACAGGACCTTCATCGATAAATATTTGAAAGCAGAAAGATCGTATAAGTACCTTGGATGACGCTGCTCAAGTCGATGCATCAGTCTTCCCCTCCCTGTACCCGGCCTGACCTATGCCTGGCCTCCAAATATTCCTTCTCTGGTCTCGGCATTCGGGGAGAACAGTGTCGAGATCCTCTGGGCTAGGCTGCCGCATTTGACCGCTGTTAAATGCCCCGCCAGGGCGGCTCGGATAAGGTGGCTACTTCAGGAGGTACGTCGACGAAATCTATCTCTTGAAATGGGAACTCGCGGCCTCTGCGATTGTCGATGAGTATTGGGGACGTTTCTTCTGCTCTTTGCCGATTTCTCTCATCTTGGAAGAAGAAGACTCTGACCGACCCATGTTCGCGGAGGATCTTCCATCTCATGGACCGTATCCAGAGACCTATCTGAGTGGCTCAGCCAGTTCCTGGTTGCATACCATGAGAATGGAAGATTCTCCGACCACCCAAAGAGGTCGTCTGCTTTCTTTTCAGCCGCAGCATAAATGTGTTGTGGGGAGAGGCCATGTGTCTCGGACGCGGAGAGCATCGCTTATTGTATGAGTTGCGGGAGAGCATGGAATCATGAATGGAAGGGCGCACCAGATATGCGGCTTGCTTGGTATGAGGCCACTCTTGTGTGTCGAAGTGGAAATGTGCACACGTCGCAGAGTACGCGGGTAACACTATCTGTGAAAAGAATACTAGGACTGAGAACTGACTTCAACGGAGCACAAGTCGAACCAATTGAAGGCGCCGACTTTTCGTGCAGCAAATGGGACGGTTAGAAAGAGGAACGCAGACCAACCATGATTGAGGGCCGCCTCGGATGGTCGGCGGTGACCTTTAGTATTGTGTGGTGAGTTGTAACTTGAATCCCGGACAAGAGTAACCGCTAACTGAAAGATGAGAGTTAGACGCACTCCGAGTCGGCCACTGGCGCGGGCCTGCATCCACGTATCGACGGGCTTGACTCTGCGCTGAGACAGCCTCACCGGGTGAGGCGGTGCTTCTTCGCCTGCCTTGTCGTAATGAGAACTTCCAGCCCTCCCCAGGATTCGCACCATGTGTACGTAGCCACCGCAGTCGCGCCGCCCTGCGGAACTTGAAGGCGAGGTGCTCACCCTTTGCTGGCACAATGATTTTGGCCTTGACGAGCATGCAGATACCGGTCACGATACGTCGGGACTAGGTTAACGAATATCTTTGGTGAGCAAGCCTTTGTGCGCTAGTCTGCTTCGAGCTTGCAACCAGAATCTCTGTGCCGGGCCAGACGGACCCCTGTGGACAAGAATGACACCTAGTGGTCTCTAAGCTGGTTCACTTCTAACTAGCAGTGTTTAGGGTGATTACGACCCTAGTTCCGGCTGGAGGTAGTCCTAACGAATACACCACACATCACGAACCGGAGCATCAGCGACGTATGACAACTTTGGAGTCCGCCGTAACACTGTACATATGTGGTCTCTTCTTTTCTTCTTTCCATCACGCCCGAGCGCCCATCATGCAGCCGTAAACAACCGTATTCCAGTCAGACAGCTGGTTTGTGCATAAACATCACTCACGCTGCCCTACACCAGCACAAAGCTGGTACTTCATCCACCTGTGGTTAACCACCACCACCAACAGTCTCATATCTGGTTGTGCACATCTGACGGGTCGAGAGCGCAATAGGTACAAATGCCGCCATAATATACAAAATATTCAACCAATTAACATTTCTTCCATCTTGACGTGAACGATGATCTAGAACGGGGCTCAACAAGCATTCGTTGAAAGAGGGGGTCTCCGCGAGAATACACAGATATGACTTCAGCCTTTAGACGAAGGACAGGTACCAAGGTCGCGAGATCCTAGTTGGTCTAATGCCATTTACCTGGAATTACAGGGTGCGAGCTCGACAGACCACCATCTACAGCCCAAGCCTGTCCATTGACATAGCTTGATTCGTCGGACGCTAGGAACAATGCAACATTTGCTATTTCTGAACGCGTAAATAGACTTCAGCAACTTGCCGCTACTCATCCCATTGAGGACAGACCTTGCGGAAGACCATAACGCCCCAGAGGGTTAAGCTGGCCAATCTTGCCTTCCACCCCCTTGGCTCGGGCAGGTTCGAACAAGCTGGCAGTCATACCTGTGTCGATGAGCCCAGGACAGACGGTGTTGACACGGATGTCTGTTTTCTGCAGCTGGTAAACCGCAGTCTGAGCGATGCTGTTTACACTGCCAAGTTTCCCGGTAAGTCCAGCAGGGAAAGGGGTGGGTGAATCGGGTGACTCACACAGCCTTGCTTGCGCTGTCTTTAGAGACGTGAGCATGACGTTGGGAGGCGTCGAGGAAGGGGCTTACAATCTATTGACCCTGCTCCGGAGCGAAGACCAGCCACTAGGGAGAGGTTAAGTAGATCTGTTTAGCGAGGAACAAAACAGCAGGGATAGCTTACCAGACGCGGTGAGAATGATGCTGCCTCCACCGTGGTCCTTGCCGCGGGAAGGGTTGGATTCTTTCATGGCGGCGGACGCGTACTTTACGGCCAGGAAGCACCTTTTTGTGTGTCAGTTTGGGGAGTGAGAGAATAGTGTCTCGAGCACTTACGAAAGCGAATTGACGCGGATGGTCTCCATAAAGTCTTTCGATCCTAGGTCGTCGATCAAAGTAAAGGGTCCGATGCCAGCCTTATCTGACGTGAGAGGGGAGTGGGGTGGTGGAAGAGGGGGAAGGTAAATACGTTTGCAAAGAAGACGTCGAGACGGCCTTCCTCGTGAAGAGCTTGCTTGCAGAGGCTTGCGACGGCATGCTCATCGGCGGCATCGGCTTGTTGGACAGTGACCTTGAGGGATGACATTGAACGATGGGCAGAGCTGGGCGAGGAAGGGCGTACCTTGACGTCGGGATAGGCCTTGTCAATTGCTGACTTGAGGTCAGGGAGGTTAGTGGGGTTGTAGTCTGTGAGATAGAGGTGACGGGCGCCTGGGAGGAGGTTTAGAAGCTAAGGGAGAAAAGGGACGGAGGTTATGTGAGTGGTTGACCTTCGTGGGCAAACGATAGGGCGGTGGCGCGGCTGTAGGCAACAAGGTGGTGAACACGGGAGGGACGAGAGGGACGAGAGGAAGGAGAGGACGGACCCGATGCCTTTGAGAGAACCGACGCCGGTGATTATGCAAACCTTGTTCTTGAGACGGCAGGTGCGGGGGGCGGTCTGGAGGTGGGACCTGATGGTGTCGAGCCTGGCGCGGGTTCTCTTCTGGAACTCGTCTGGGCTGGACATGGCAGCGAGGGCGGGGCGGATGGGGCAGAGCCTAGAGGGAGCGAGGGCGGGAGGGCGATCATCTTAGACACTTGGCCTGAGGCAGCGTGTCCGGCTTCTTTGCTCCCCCGACTCCGAGTCCATCCTCGTCCTCGTGACTTTCCCGTCGACCCCCCCCCCACAAGCGCTCGCGACGCGCCCCGCCAACTCAGCCACAACCCATGCCTGTGCTCAGTGCTTACTGCTCACTGCCAGTGTGTCTCCGTCCGACTCTTGGGCTGCTCCCCGCCCCCAGCCATGTCCCACTCCCCTCTTTCCCCCATTCCCCTTCCTCTCGCCTTCCGTCTCTCGTCTCCCCCTTACTTTGCTCGCAACGCCCCTCCACAGCCCTCCCCCTCTCATCCCGATTCCCCACTCCTCCGTTCCATCCGCACCACCCTCCGTGCCGCTCGCAGCAACCAGGACGACTCCCTTCAGTCCCTTTACTACTCCCCCGGTGGCGACGGCGCAGCTGGAGACCAGGTCCTCGCCTGGGACTCCTTCACTCTCACCCTGACCCAAGGCGGCGTCCTACACAAAAAGTGGTCATTCCACGATCCCATCCAGTGGGCTTGCATCGGCTGGCTATATCAATCCAGCCTCGTCCACTCCTCCACCCCTTCCACTCCAGCCTACTACAGGGAAGACCAATCCGAAAACGCCCCCTTGGACCTCGATCCCAGCGACCGCCCCACCTTCGGTGCGTTTACCCGTGCTCGTTTGGACAACAAGCGCGAGGAAGACCAGCAAGAGCGTCTCAAAGCCGTCTTCGTATTCGTCCGCGGCCACGCCAAGATTTACATCGAAAACGGTTCTGAATACACCCTCAACCTCCCGTTCCTCGTTCAGCGAGCATGGCCAGTCGAGCCTCATGGGGTCTTTATTCAGCGCGTCGTCGAAGGCTGGGAGCTAGATGAAATCAGGGAGTCGGGAGAAGCTGGCATCACCACCATCTTTACCCTCACCAGCCCCTTCTCCGAACCTGCTGCCGTCGGTCTCACAAGTCATATCAAAGGCGACGTTGGCGGTGCCCCCCTCCAGCTTCAGCCCGACTACTACTCTGAACCCGTCTCTTTCCCTCCAGCCGAGCGTATCATCTGGGTCTCTCAACGTGCCTGGAATTTGACCGACAAGCTCATCGTTACCGTGAATGCCGAGCTCAATCGCATCGCTATCTGGCGATACGTCTATGCACCCCCCCCTCCCAGCTCGTCAAGGTCAACCGCTCGTCCGGCCATGCATCCTCATCACGCAAAACGATCGTCCATGTCTGGGAATACCTCTGCGCACCTCCGACAGTCTAACGCCGCCGCCGATGGTTTGCATCTTTCTCCAGGACGCCAAGACACGAAACGACCATCTGCTGTCCCCGGCTTAGCCCCGACTCTCACGACAACTACAACAATGGAGGAGCTTATGGGCGGCGTTATGGGTGGAACTGTCTCCCAGTCGCAATGGAATCTGCCTTTCCGCCTCAAACTAGACCCTTCTGGCAAATTGGATGTGAATGCCGTGAGAGGGAACGAGCCAGTCAACCTCGACGACGTCCCTGATCCGGCCGAGGAGATGCGCATGCAGTCCCAATTCTGGGCGGAGAAGCTCTACGAGGAGACTTTATCCGAAGCCGCGTAAGTCATTGGCTCTATCTCTGTCCAGGCGCACTAACAGTGAGGCTAGGATCGTTGATCACGCAAACATGTCAGTTGCCGCGTTTGATGAACGATGGGACGGCAAAAATACTCGATCTCTCCTAGGCATCTGCTCTCGCGCAACGTCGACACTGCTCGTATTCGCTATTGAAAGGCTGGAAGATGCCACACTGGGTGTCAAGCCTGTGAAGCACGTCCCTGCGCTTGCCATCACAACGATCCGCGGGACTCGCGACTTCGTGCCAGACCTCCTTCTTCTTAAGCCCGATGGGACCCTCTGCCTGCTCATCCACGGCACGTTCGAGCTACCTCTTGCCGTGAAGATGCCAGCCATCCGCCAAGGACGCTTCATTAAGAAGCCGAACGGTTCGCATATAGTGGGGCTAGCTCATGCCGTATACTCATCTGTATCCCTGGAGCTCTCGGACGGCTCCACCCTTCGCACCTCTCTAGACCTGATCCCCAGGGACCATCTGGTCTGCGACTGCCTCTTCATGCTCTCGTTCGTTCTGCCGCCCGACATGTTCCTCACACTCCATTGGATGTTCTTATCCAAATGGGCTGCAAGGGATTATGCGTTCATCATTGGCGTTGAATTCGATGTTCTCGTCACTAGTTTGCTGCTAACACTAGGCCTGGAACCGGAGGAGTCCGTTGAGTCGCATCTGGTAGATGATGCTTGGGGTCAACTTGCGGCGACTGAGTCATTTGACAAGTTCCAAGAGGACCCCATCCTCCGGAAGCTGAAGCTCCCTGATCGACGCCGCGGCGCAACTTGGCGAAAGCCCACGGGCAAGCCACATTCCCTCGTTGGTGCTGCGTTACACGCACTACATCTGGTTGCGGAAGAGAAGCGTGTTTTCCTCCCCAGCTACGAGGGACTTCCCCGACTCACACCACTAATCTGCCGGCTCGCTCTGGTTGTACGTCCGGAATGGGCGGACTACTGGAAGCGGTTTTGCCCGACCGCTATGCAAGCGTGGCCAAACCCTCAAATGACGGGTACGTGAGATGGTCTGATGTTGTCCGCAGTGTGGGGTGTTAATTCCTCGTTAACTTTCAGTGCCCGAATATATCGATGACAGACTTCCGTTATGGCCCGTTGACATGTCAAGTATTCTTTACGGGCGGATCAACAATCCGGAGTGGTCGTTACCTTGGAGAGAAAGTTCGACCTTGCACACTCTGTATGGGCATCCGGCCGCTTTCGTGTTCGGTCTTCGGGAACCGCTTGTCCATCTACAAGCTTTGAACAAGATCTATATGGCTTTGTCGGATAGTAAGCCGAACGATGTCCGGAGACGCGCAGAAGCAGGTCTACGCGCCATGGAGGAAGCTGGGATTACGACGGCTATCCTGCAGAATCTCTCTCTTGGCGTGTCCGCCCCACTGCGAGAGACACTACGAACCGCTCAACTTTCCCCCGGTGGCGATTGGTCTGTGCCGATATACCAGCTCATTGGAAGAAACGACTTGGCAGAAGGCTTTAGCTCCAAGCCGGCGGTCTCCACCACTAGTGGGTACCGTCCCGTGCGAGATGTTTTGGTAAGATTTACCTTTTTCTGCGTTGAGACGGTGCTGAATATCATCTGATTTTTTTAGCATTCATCAGCCCCGCGAAAGACATGTCGTCAATTGGTGGAAGATGTCCACCGTGTGGTTTCTAAGGACCCTACTAAGACCACCGGTGTAGAGCTCGATACAAACGACTTCACCCGAATACGTTTCGGGCAGGATCGAAGGCTGGAAGAGATCGCTCGTATGCTGTGTTCATCAACTGTCCCGCATATACGCGCTATCGATAGGCCAGAGCTAAAGTGCGTCCTACAGTATTATTTGGCTGTGATTTGACTACCTTACACGGCTGGCATCTCACATATGACAGTGAAGCGGAACAACTACGGGAGCAGCAGCATCAAGTGATCAGAATGGCGGAACGGACTCTCGCCCTTCCGTTAGGCCGCGCGATCTTCACGTTTGGTTCCATCCCGACGGTCACAAAGGAATCTTTTGCAATTCCAAAGTTCGAGTTTTCCGTGCGTGTTCAGCCGGGGAACCTACTTCTCTCGCCAGAGGCTGGCAAGATCCCACAAGATTGTATGAACTGGGGCGAATTCCACAACGGGGTAGCCGCTGGTCTTCGTATCTCCTCTCAGGCCCAGTCGGTGGAAAGCTCTTGGATCAAGTTCAACAAGCCTAGCGAGTTGACCCCGGAGCACGCTGGCTTCCTCTACGCACTCGGGCTCACCGGTCATCTGCGGGAAATGCTCACCTGGCACACATTCGGCTATCTCACTCCAAAGCACGATATGACGTCCATCGGCGTGCTTCTTGGCCTTGCAGCGGCGAATCTAGGGAGCAGCAATCGACACGTCACCAAGCTCATCGCCGTCCATACCCCTGCTTTACTTCCCACGCCCGACGTTGACCTCAATGTCCCCCTTATCACTCAGTCGGCTGGTCTGATGGGAATCGGCCTTCTCTACTTAGGGACGAGACACCGCCGGATGGCAGAGGTATGCCTGAACCAAATCAGCAGGCGGGACCTTTATCAGCCTGATATCAGCAACGAGTACCGAGAAGCCTACACCCTCTCCGCTGCCCTAGCCTGCGGTATGGTCTTGCTTGGGAAAGGATCTTCCATCCCCGCCGACCTCGTGATTCAAAACCGATTACGTCTCCTCATCCACGGGGAACCCGGCTTGATGGATAATGGAAAGCCCGTTCGTCCGACGTTCGACGTCAACCTCACCTCCCCCGCTGCCACGTTGGCTCTGGGCTTAATGTATCTGCGGACCAACCGCCAAGACGTCGCAGACATGCTTACGATCCCCGAGACCCTCGAAGCTATCAACCAGATCCAGCCCAGCTTCCTCATGCTCAGAGCAATGTCTCGCGGAATCATCATGTGGAACACCATTCAGCCAACCAAGATATGGCTTATGAGCCAGCTGCCGGATGCCGTGAAGGCCGCCATGGATGCGCGATTCCGAGGGAAACTGGTGGACGACGGCTTCGAGCTGGCATACTACAACATCCTGGCTGGTTCCTGTTTCGCGATAGCGTTGAAGTACGCCGGGACAGCCCGCGAGGAAGCCTACCTGCTTCTGATCCAATACTACGACATGTTTAGTCAACTGGCATACACGAACAGTACGTGATATTACGCATTTCCGTTGGTCCATCACCAAATTTTCTCCATAGGTATGGCATATGACCATCGTATCAAGCGTTCTGCAATACGAGAAGGTCTCAACCTCATCTCCGTCAGCCTCACCATGGTCATGGCAGGAACGGGAGAAATCAATTGCCTTCGACGTTTACGCTATGCTTACGGAATGTACAACCATCCAATACGCTATGGATCTCATGTTGCCAACCACATGTCCATCGGTCTTCTCTTCCTCGGCGGTGGTCGCTATACACTTGGCACCTCGGACGCCGCGATAGCCTGCATGATCGCTGCCTTCTACCCACGATTCGCTCACGTTTCGTCTGACAACAAGAGCTACCTACAAGCCTATCGCCATCTCTGGGTCCTTGCTGTAGAACCAAGATGTCTCGTGGCCCGGGATATTGATTCACGGGAGATTGTCTATGTCCCTGTGAAAATAAAGATCAAGGATGGCAAGGAGATCGGTAATGTTCAGCTAATTGCGCCTACCCTTGTTCCAGAGGTCGAGAAGCTAGTTTCTATCAGGGTGGACACTCCTCGGTACTGGCCATTCTACCTGGACATCTCCAACTCGCCCCGTCACAAGGAGTGTCTGTTGCGTAGTCAGACACTGTTCGTGAAGCGTCGGACGGCGTTTTTGAGCTACATGGAGGATCCCAAGGGCAGTCGAAGTCTATTCGTGCGTTCTGGCTCTTCCACAGGTGATGCAGCCACGCTCGACTTTCCTAGAGCGACGGATATCAAAGCACACCCAGCAAGCGATCTACACCACTTCATCGCCTCCTCTTCCAACGACCCGCTATTCCTTGCTTTCGCCGATCGTTTGTGCAAGGATGACGGAGAGACACCGGAGGAGCGACGTTTCCAATCTTATTGTCATGCTGCCCTGCTTGATAGCATCGTCCAGGACAAGCCGCAGACCCTTCAATCTCACCTCTCCGTCTTCCACCTACGCGCAATATCGTCTGAATCAGCTTATTTTGCGGTCCGACTGCAAGACCTCCGCTTTGCTGCGGACTTCTACAGCAAAATCTATGATCGCAGATTCAGCGGACGGACCGAGAGCAATCCTCGACCTCCCCTTATACGGGAAAACACGCTGCTCGGCACCTTACATATTCTCGACGCCGAATTGGAGGCTATCCGCTCCACGGATGTGTTCCAGTCATTCATTGCGTGGTACGCACGAGGAGAGGGGTTAACGGGGGAGCAGATGTCGCCTATGGAGGAGGCAGCTTCGCGCCATTTGTCATGGTATCTTCAACGGAATAGCGTGCCGGTGTCTACCGTTCTAGTCGTCCTCAAAAACCTCGCTCGCTCATTCCACGATCAATGCACTTCCATGCCCTCGCCAGAGGGGACCACGGACGCGAGGGCGTTGGACCAAGGGATCAAGGAGCTTTTGCATGCCACCGGGACGCAAATGTCGACCACCTTGGGATCTGGTTGGACAATGCGTTCGTTGGACGAGGTGATCTCTGGCTGGAACTCTGATTGAACGGATCGCTTATCGTTGTGCAAGGGAAGGGACGGGGTACAAGGAGGCCGAAGAAGCCTGCCATGCTGCCTCGGATTCTGTTTCCGGTGCAGCGGACTCCGCGTTTGCCAACCAGCCTTCAGTCGACATCTGTATTTTATCAACATGCAATATTACTGTATTTTTACTACACCGTGACTATATGGGTGTTTCATCATAGAACGGTACAAAGGAAGGACTGTACCTACATCCACTCATGCTGCCGTTGATGTCTGATATGTAGTTTCGTCTACTGCGTACGTGTTGTAGACTGTATTTTGGACCATCTGCGACTGCCGTAACTCTCTAATAGGGCGAGCTTCATTGCGGTCCTGCCATTCAAGGGCATCCTTTATATGTACCTCTGATGTACCTTCTGCACCCTTGCTTGCAGTCTGATCGAACCGGATATTGTAGCCGAGCACGATGGTCGGCTCGGTTAAACTTCGTGGAAGAATTCGTCCACCCATGCGCCTTGTAATCGCTTATATGACATGCTGAAGAGTCATACAAAAGTACTCGGGTTCTCGTCTGGAAAATGGGGTCACCAACGGACGCTGCACCGAGGTGCGTGCTATCTGATGTTGAATCGAGTGACCCCCCGGGGCTGCTAACCATATATAAGTTCCACGTCGACACGAGACAAGACCGGCCCACACAAATCTCGTTCATAAACGCTCTCCAAATGATCTCCAGTACAGACTCTTCGCCATCTCTTCGTCCGGATCGTGTCCGCCTGGTTGTGCTGATGGCGCCTAAACCCGGGCTGTCCTTTGCCGAGTTCGACCGTTACTGGCTCGATGTGCACGCAAAGGTGTTCTCATCAATAGCAATCGTTAAGCGCAATCTGCTTAAATATGAACAGGTGGGTTGGCTAATGGCTCAAATGGATGACCAATATTCATGGCCCCTTGCCCCGGAACAGTTCCACCTCGATCCTCGGTACGACGAATCGATTGCTGCACAGTCCTTGGCTAGGTCGAAGTCGCGCTTTCGAGGGATTGCGATCTTCGAGGCGACTTCATTGGATAAGATCTTCGAGATCTTTCAAGACGAAGAGTATCTTCGTGTCGTCGTCCCGGATGAGCACAACTTCTTCGACCACGAGAATGCGCAGATCCTCGCGGGTCCATTCGCGACGATAATCGATTTGTAGGACCCCAGCAGTGGATGGCAGTGGTCGGTTTAGGATTGAGGAGATGGTGAGCATGGGTTCAAGCTAATTCACCGTTGAGCGCAAGGTCCTCGACTGACATGGACGGCAGAGGTTGCTGCGAGGCTGGGGATGGGGGGTGGAGTGCAGGTTGAATTAGCTGGATGTCTATGCTTGTGCACGTACATAACATAACACGGATATGGGGACATGGTCGGGTGCGAGTGCGAGGACGGGTGCGAGTCTGGGAGTGACATAAGCGGAAATTACCGAATGCGGCATGGCTGAGACTGGCGTCGGACTCAGAGTCTCAGACCCAGACTTGGACTTGGACTCGCTCGACGTCCTGCTCACCTTCCACCTCCTCCCGTCATGTCTTCCAGCATAGAGCTCATAAACCCCAAAGCCGAAAGTGTCCGAAGGGCCGCCGCCCTCCAGGTCTGTCCGCTGCCTGCATCCACTCTTCATATCCCCATCCATGTTTTTATTGCCAATCAGGTGAACACAACCGGCGCGATGGGCCTTGCAAATGTTGTCAAGGGTAACCTAGGTGCGCCCTCTTCTTATGCTTCTGTGTCCCGAACTCACTCCGACTAGGTCCAAGAGGCACACTCAAAATGCTCGTCGATGGCGCGGGCCAAATCAAGATGACCAAGGATGGCAAGGTCCTCCTCTCTGAAATGCAGATCCAAAACCCTACTGCCGCTATGATAGCACGTACTGCTGTCGCGCAGGACGATCAAGTCGGAGACGGGACGACCTCAGTCGTTCTTCTCGTAGGCGAGCTCCTCAAACAGGCCGATCGATACATCTCTGAGGGGGTTCACCCGACGGTGATCGCTGAGGGATTTGACATTGCGAAGAAGGAAGCTCTCGAGGTCTGTGGCATCATTTGTTTTACCGCGACTGCGTTATAACATTCCACCTCGGTAGTTCCTCGATAACTTCAAGAAGCCTGTCAGCCTTGACCGCGCTATGCTTATCAATGTCGCCTACACTTCCCTTGCCACCAAAGTTAACTCGGCACTCGCACACCGACTTGCATCCGAAGTTGTGGACGCCGTCCTCACTATCCGCCCTCCACCCCCTTCCCCAGGTACGGTTATTTTTTGTTCGACACCTTTCGCATGGTTTCATCTCCCTACATAGACTCTCCCTACCAAATCCGCGACCCCATCGACCTGCACATGGTCGAGATCATGAAGATGCAACATCGAACTGCCTCGGAAACCAAACTCGTTCGCGGTCTCGTCCTCGATCATGGCGCAAGGCATCCCGACATGCCCAAACGCGTCGAGAACGCTTACATCTTGACCCTCAACGTTAGCCTGGAGTATGAGAAGACGTGCGTATTTTCCCATATTCTACACCCCCTCGATTTCTGAAACCTCAACGTTGCACACAGGGAGGTCAACTCTGGGTTCTTCTACTCCTCAGCAGAACAACGGGAAAAACTGGTTGAATCTGAGCGTCGATTCACGGATGCGAAGTGCAAAAAGATCGTCGATTTTAAGAACCTCGTTTGCGATCAGACCGTGGGCAGTAACGAGAAGAAGAGCTTTGTCGTCATCAATCAAAAGGGTATTGATCCCCTCAGTTTGGACATCCTTGCCAAGAACGGTATCCTCGCCCTGCGCCGAGCCAAACGACGGAACATGGAACGGTACGGAAGCACTGTACTACTTCCAGTCCATGTTTTTCATATGAAATTGTGCAGTTTGCAGCTGATTTGTGGCGGCACCGCGCAAAATTCTGTCGACGACCTCAGACCTGACGTTCTCGGATGGGCAGGGCTGGTGTACGAGCATACGCTCGGCGAGGAGAAGTTCACCTTTGTCGAGGAAGTGAAGGACCCTAAGAGCGTAACTCTTCTTATCAAGGGACCGAACGCGCACACGATCCAACAGACACAGGATGCCCTTCGCGATGGTCTACGCGCAGTGAAGAATGCACTTGAGGACGAAGCGCTCATCCCTGGCGCAGGTGCGTTTGAGGTCGCGTGCGCAGCCCACCTCAACGGCCCTGTGAAGAAAAGTGCCAAGGGGCGAGCAAGGATGGGTGTGCAGGCATTTGCAGAGGCATTACTTATTATTCCCAAGACCCTCGCTGCGAACGGTGGATATGACGTGCAGGATGTTACTGTGGCGTTGCAGGATGAAGCGATGGATGGCAATGTTGTTGGTATCGATCTCGACTCTGGAGAACCATTCGATCCAACAGTGCAGGGTGTTTGGGACAACTACCGCGTCAAGAGGCAAATGCTTCACTCCTGGTTAGTCCATTCACTTTGAGATCCGCCACCACCTTTGTTCGTTGACACACCCTTAGTTCAGTTATTGCCGTCAACCTCTTGTCCACTGACGAGATCTTGCGAGCAGGTCGCAGTTCACTGAAACCGGATGGGCAACAATAGGTAGTAATGTAAGATCGATGATAAGCAGCAGTAGCATTCAAACTAATCATTTTGTACACCCGAATTGCTCATTGCAAGCCGAACACCGATTGCCATTATGTTGCTCAAGATGCACCCTGAGCAAGTATTACATACATGTACAGAGGGACGGTCGAGGTATATGCTAGACGTATATCAGCGTTGAAGCAGGGTCGAAGCACGCAGAAGACAGACGAGATCATAAGAGTACAATAAGGAGCAATAAGAAAGCGCGAGCCATCGTTCAAGTGGTTCTTGTGTCCAACACATTGTCAGGTGTAAACGCTAACGGTGACAAGTACGTACTCAGGAGTAGAGAAATAAAAACGATAAGTAATCCATCTAGTCCGTGTCATCCGAGCTGCCACTCTCCCACCCGGCATGTATGAGCTGAGTAGACGCAGGTGCGATGTTAGTGGTAACAGTGACAGTAGTGCTGTGATGAAGGAAAGGTGCGTTCACTGGAAGCAGAACGGTTTGCTGCCAGGATTTGCTTGGCGACTTTCGAGGAGAGGGCGGTGTATATTGAGGGAGGGAGGTTGCGGATGGTGGTCTGGACTCCGTGTTTGAGGGTGGGTCAGAGACGGACACAAGCCGTTCGACAATCTGCTCGGAATCGTCAGTGAGGTCGAGCAGCGCGGAAGACGCTGACGAGGACCGACGGCCAGGTTTGTAGATTGATAGGATGCTAGGGCCACGGAAGCCTTCCTGGGTAGAAGGAGCATCAGCATCACTGTTTATTCAAAGGCCGTAGGACAGACAAGTCCCGAGCTACTGAGCTTACCTCTTCCGAAGAAATATCGGGATCCACGCTTCCGTGGATAAGTTCAGAATCCCCAGCCTCGATGGACGCTTCGTCGGCATCAGCTTCGAACAGGTCCGTAAAGCTGACCATCTCGGGCTTCGATGACGGCTTCCCTTCGGACAGCTCCTCGCGGTCATCCGGATCGGCCCCAGTTGATGACGCAGGACCCCATCGCCGTCTCGACATATTGAGTGGATTAGGTTTGAAGGTGAGAGAGCGAGATCCTGCGTAGGCAGCTTTGACCATCAACTTGGGGCGAACGAACACCGGCTCCCTATAGCTGTCCGATTCCTCCACGTCCTCGGTACCCAGACCTGATTCTTCAGAATCAACGTCATCCGCCTTGTCTTCTACAACCGCAGGATGCTCGACGTCATCCTCTGGGGTGATTGGTAGGTCTGTTTCATCGTCGGTGGACGATTGACAGTATATATCTGCGAGGATCGGGATCTCTTCCGGATCTTCGGGAGGGACCGACGATGTCCACTTCCGGCGGGCAAATGTGAGAGGATTAGGCCGGGAAAGGAGACCTACACCGCTCTTCGGCGCAGTCAAGAGTGGCCGCCGAAAAGGTTGAGGATCTTCCTCCTCTTCTACTTCCTCCTCGCACGATGTGACGGACAGGTCAGCCTCCTCGCCTTCCACCTTGATCTGAACTTGCAACTCCGCGTCCTCGTCAGTAACCTTGCGACGCTTATGGCGGTCATCCTCTTCCATTTCATCATCGGACCGTTGAAGTGAATGCTTGGGGGATTGCAATTGGGCATGGATAGCACTCATCGCGACTATCTCCATCTTCGAAACCTCCTCTCCGGCGCGATCTTCGCTATCACCGCTTGGGCCCGCGACGGCGGCTTTGGGTCGCGCCTTATTCGACCTCCTGCCTCGTTGAATTCTTCGACTACCAGCCGTGGGGTGGAAGTTCTTCCGCATGTATCGACCGTTGGTGGTGGCCTTCTTACCAAACCTGCCGTTCGCCTCGCGTGGTTGTGAGGCGACTGCGAGAGACTTTGGCGTAGGTAATTTGGGAGCGACCTCCGTCTTGGTAGACACGGGCGTACACGGTTCGGGTGGTAGAGTGCTTCCTGAGCTGCGGAGATGGTGGCGGTCGTTCGCCTCGGAATGTGGTGCGCTGAGAGAGGAGTCGGAGGAGTCAGAGTTTGCAGACGAAGACGAGGAGGACGAGGAGGTTGAGGCGGTAGAGAGAGGAGCCTTCGACGAAGAAGCAATGGGTGAGGCCTTGCCTTTCGACGGAGGCTCGCTCTCACGAAGCTTGAGAGTTGGTACGCGCGTGCGACTACTGCGACGCCCGCTGACGCCCAGAAGCTCGCGTGCCTTGGTCGACATGCCCACCTTGTTCTTCGGCGGACGACCGCGCGGCCGACCTGTGGAGGTAGTGGCGGAGGCAGCTGTGGATGTGGTGACCTTGTGCCTTTTCGGAGACGGCCCCTGCTCTTCCACTTCCTCTGTGCGTTGTCGTTTGACTGGTCGCCTGTCAACAATTGATGTAGCTCGAGAACTGGACGCGGCGTCGGATAGTTTATGGTTCACCGCCGCCAGGGTCTTGTGCGATAAATAGGCTGGGGTATTATTTCGATTCTCTCGCGGAGTTGGGACGAAGGCGGGAGTTCCATCGGTAGGCACGCGCTCTGGCCATCTGGTCGCGTAGATAGCGAGGTGACGCATGCACCTGCATGGACACGGAGACTGGGTCAACATATAATTCGGAAGACTACGGAGCTTGCGATATACCTTGGGCATTCTTGTTCTATCTGCTTTCGTGGCCTCCCTCGCTTTCCCGTCTTCTCAGGCAGTCCGTTCCAAACGACCTTATCGTCGACCGAGATCACGGGAAGGACATTCTTGCATGTCATACACGTCGGAAGGAGTTTCCCATCTACACCTCGCGGGCCGTCCTGCGGTTTCTTTGCGAGTGCATCGGGCGCATCCGCCAACGAAGGCACAATAGGGCGCCGTCTCAGCGACCGTCCTTCCAATTCTGGGTCTTCCTTCCCTTTTCCTTTGAGGTCGCCAACATCTGCGGTAGACGTGCGCGCGGAAGCAGGGGCCTTGCCCCTGCGGTCTTGCATCGGAGTTGTGAGGCGTGATGCTACCGAGATAGCATCCCCACGTGCACGTAAACGGGAGGAGGAACGGAGAGTGGGACCATCCGCGGTGGATCCGTTGTCGGAAGTCAGGGGAGGTGTCTCGAGCTGACGAACAGCCGAAGCGGAGCGCGAGCTGGTGGCGCGCGCCTTGTCCTTGCCCTTGTCAGTGCTGATGCTCGCACAAAAGCTGTCCATCTCCGAAACCGCCCGCGCCTTCCGGGAGCGAGTGGATATAAATGAAGGTGTCGTCTTGCGTGGAGTAGACGCCGCCGAACTTTCACCCGGTAATGTATCTGTTTCAGGCGTAAGGATACCCGTGCGTTTCGAGGGCCCTGCTAGATCGGGTGCTGACGGACTGGAGCGCAGTGCAGACGCAAGTTCCGATGTGGCGTCGGGCTCGAGTTCAGGCTCGACATCTGCGTCCGAGGTTTCCGCTTCGTTTGGAAGCACAGCATAGACACCACGACGGGTGCGTCGCTCATTGACGTTTACGGACGCGGATTGGGTCAGAAGATCATCGAGGTCTGCCGGGAAGTTGGACTCTTCGTCGTTGTCAGACGAAGACTCATCAGGAGCAGAGCCAGAGTCGGAGACTTCTTCATCGTCGTGGGGTGCATAACCACCTCGTTGGTTGATCTCGCAGGTTTGACAGAGACAATGACGGTTATTGCGACCGACTAAGTAGAAAGTCGTTAATGATAAGGACTGAGACTGTCAAGCAGGTAACGGGTCAGTCTTGGTAGAAGATGCTTACAATATCCGTCGCCATAGTGCGCAGTCACCTCCTCTCCGACGCCGATATGTTTGATGACCCGAAATGTAATGTACCGCCCTTCGCGAAACAGTTCGACATTGTGGTCGCAATCGTGCTATAGAGAGGAGACGGGAAGGGTTAGTGGTCGGCACAAGTACCAGAAGAAACTGGTACATAACGGAAAGTGGAGATGAACACTCACGTTGACAAACCGAGCAGGGCCCAGGAACAAATGGTTTTTCTTGAGCTGCTTAGAATGAATGACACTAAAATCACGACGGATTCCAACACCTTCAGCGTGGCCGATGTCGGTTCCCTTGAGCTCCTTGTCTTCTTCTTCCGTCAAGTCGGCCATGGAACCTTTAAGTTCGGATATCACCGTTCCGGGGGCGAGAGGGCGGGTGGCGAGGATGCACAGTTCGGACTTGCCGGTGCGATGAGAGTAGCGAGAGGTGTGGGCGATCTCAATGGAACCAGATGGGAGGTAGAGCTCAAAGTAGCGGGAAGCGTGGCTGAGGAGTGCACGTTAGGAAGGACGAATGTACTAGTGAAAGGCGACGGTAACATACGTGGCGAACGCGTTGACCTGCTTTTGATTGGATGATCGGAGATAATAACGCACAGCGGTGAGGCTGGGGTGAGGGTAAGGAGGAAGAGTGAGACATGAACTTAGAAGAGAGGAAAATATGAGCGTACGATAGGAGATCATCTACCGCTTGCCGGATGGCGGTCTGACTGGGACCTTTGAAGGCGACAAGCTGGAGGATGACGAAAAAGAGCGAAGGGATTTAGAGAAAGACAGATTGTAAGACGTCATTGGGCACGGGAAGGGTACAACGAGGCACTCACACGTCTGACGATCTTCATGAGGTCCTCGGGGTCAGTCTTAGGGAGCCTCCTGGAAGGGTCCATCTTGTGGACCACAAGGGGGAAACCACCTGTGCCAAGTTTCTCGACAAGGAGGTGGCTGAGGAAGTCGTCGTCGCGCGAAAGGTCTTGCATGTTCATAATCTTGGTGGGTCGCCACGCGCCCTTGAGGACGGCGGAGGTGGAGCCTGCGATCGCGGAAGGCATGGTAGGGGGAGCCTGCCGCGACGAGGCCGAAGAGAAGAGGAAGGAAGAGAAAGGGGAGAAGGGGGAGGGGGACGATGACGAGGGCGCACCGACCCGGACGGAGACAAGAACCAAGTCTCTCGGGCCAGCAGCGCCCAGCGGCCACCCAACCTCAGCCGTCCTCAGCCAATCAACCACCGACTCCCCGGTCCGCCCGGCGTCTCCCCCAAACAATACCGCCCGCCGGCCACCGCGGCCCCTCTCAGTCGGCACACGCACCGCACTCGCCCCGCCCTGCTCAGCCTGCAGCAGCCAACACAGCAGCCTCAGGCCGCCCTCAGCCCCGCTTCCATTCACGCGCACGCCGCAGCCATCGACAGAGCATACTTCATCATACAGCAGTAGTGATACTAGGACCAGAAACATGTGCGTCGGCATTGTCATAGCGGCGGTTTTCGAGTATCTACCCACTCGTCCTCCCACACTCCGTCCCACATCCGCCAGAGTGCTAGACGGTGAGTCACCCATCTCTCACGCGACGTCCTTATGCTGCATGTGCGTGCTTCTGCTTGCCAGTCCTGAGCTTCCTCAGGTAGAACTGCAGTCACATGTGAAATCACCATCAGTACAGCGCCCATTTCTCACCACCACACGTCCCCGCACGCACCTCGAGTTCCCGACCCTCCAGGATGTAGCCGTCCGCACGACCCGACTGACCAGGCCGGCTGCTGATTGCAGCATACAACCGACCAGCGGCGAATTGAGTCTCCAAAAGCGCGTCGATCTTCGCATCTACACAACCCCATGGCCACAGCGTCAGGGCTTATCACCAATTGTCCACATCCAGTCCCGACGACATACCCTTCTTCCGCTCCTCAAACTTGCGGACGACATGGTTGGACTGCTTTTTCTCCTCTTCGCCTTCGGGAGCAGCATCCTTCTTACCACCCTTCTTAGTAACAGGCTGGGCATACTGTGGGAATCGAAATTTGGTTCCTTCAGAAACCCGACGCAACAGCAGACTTAAGATGCGACGCACGTGAGCCTCGTACCACTGACGGAACGGGGTGGCGTCAACCTGGATAATGGCACTCTTCACAAGAGTGTTTGTCCGGACAAGTTCGTTGTTGGACGCATTGTAGACCTATGGCGACAAGAGGGGTCAGTTTATAATTCGGTTGATACCACATGCAGATGGACAAGAGAACGAGATGCGACACAGGATAGCATACGAGAGAAGATAGCAAAAACATGACAAAATAAAGCAAAACTTACTACACCGATGATGCGAGTCTTCCTTGTAACAGACTCGCTGCCCCATGCGAAGTTGCCAGAGTCGAGGCGAAGAGCGCGGTATTTGAGATTACCACCACGGACACGAACGGTGTGAACGCGCTTGGGACCGAGCTTGGTATTGGCTGGCTGGCGACCAAGCTCGAATTTTCTCTTCTTGCGGTAGTGAGGGCGCTGGGCACCGGTGTGCGAACGCTTGTGCCGGGAAGAACGGGAGATACCTGGATGATGGAGAGGAGGTAGCGGACGAGGCGGCGCATAGGGTTACAAAATGAATTAACAATGGGGGTATAGGCAGCAGAGAAAAAGAGAACAGTACTGACCCATGTCGGATGGTCTTGAGGCTTGCGGGGATGGGTGTCCTGTCTGGCGGACGGACTGTGGACAGTGGATGAGCGATTGCAGTTCACAAAACAAGGTTTGATGGAAGCTCAGCTCCGACTGAATTCTCAGCCACCACACTTGGAAGCGCCTGAGGCCTCCATCAAGCGCTCATGGGTCATTGTCGAATATTAATATTGACGAGATATTACAGTACATAAATAAGCAGAAAGCACTAGATGCATGTTGGATTACAAGGTGCATTACCGGTTACGCCGACAGAAATCGCTAGCGGCAGCCGCGTGCAGAACCTCGGGGGACATGGTTAATACGAGAGTAATCAATCCACTGTCGTTCGTTATAAGTCGTGCAAGGCGGAGATTGGGGTCACTACGTCAGCTATCAGGAGTTAAAACGTTGGACGTTGAATCTCATGCCCATCTTTATATTCATGTGACATGTGCAGATTCTATGCACACATCGATGTCAAGAGCTGGCTTTCCAGTTATACAAAGTGTGTTTATCTTGTTCTTCGTGTATCTTCGGGTCACTACTATTTTGTTACCGACTCGCCAGTGGTACTCCTGGCATGGATCTACGAAAAATTGATCACTTGGACGGACTCCTATCCATGGGGGGACGATGGAAGTATGTCCACTTAGAAATGGACCTCAACTTGAGTAGAATGGGAATGCTTGAGGTCGTAAGTAGATGTACAGTGTCGTGTGCTGCGTGTACGACTATTTCTGTAACTGTTTGCGGCCGAGGGCAGCCGATGCAGAAGGACGGATGGGCGCCTGTTGGGAGTCGGCTTGGCGGCGTGGTGAGGAGGCGAGGAGGGCGAGGAGGAGTCGCATGCCCTCGCCTCGGAAACAAGTGGAGTTGCTCGCTGTCCGCGACGTCGTCCGTGGCGAGCCTCTCCCCATCATCTCCTCTCCCTTCAAAACCCCTCCCTCTCCTTCGCCTTTCAACATCCCCCCACCCCGCGCCATCGCAACCGCCCAGAGAACAACGCCCGAACAATAGACCTCGCCAGGTAAGCAGAACAATACAGTCCTTGTCCTGCACAATGCCCCGCTCACACCCTCCTTGCACTTATACCCTCTCGCGCCACCCCAGGGCAGTCGTCTCCTCCTGCCCTTCATGTTCTTCTCTGTCGCCAGGTTGCGACTGCTTGCCTCTCTTCTCTTCGCCCCAGCGCTTGTCGCTTCGCGCGACGACTCTCTCTGTGAGTGTTGCCTCCTTCTACCTTTTCGTGGCCCCTCACATTCCACCCAAAGTCACTTCTTCTGTCACCTACTGCGCCCCACCTGAGAGCCTCCTCATCGAGCAATTCGACATTGCCTATTTCGCGAAGAACCAGTCTATTGTCTTCAATATTTCTGCAGCTAGCGTCGTACGTAACTCATCGTTTCCTTGAGTTGTTTTTTGACATCTCATCTTCACTTTCCAAAGGATCCGAACACCAACGTCGTGGCCAATCTGTTCCTCAACGTCTATGGTATCCAGCCGATCAATGTCTCCATCGACATTTGCTCCCTCTTCGGCGGTGCCCTTTGCCCCCTTCCCCTCTACACCTTCAACGGTTCCGACTCCATCTCCCTTCCAAAGAACCTCAACATCCAATCCAAGATTCCAGGCATAACATATGCCATCCCCGACCTTGAGGCTTATGCCCAGCTCACACTCACGGATGTCAAGTCGGGAGATGTCAAAGCCTGCGTTCAAACAACGTTGTCCAACGGTTGGTCCACCCACCAGTTTGCGGTAGAGTGGACGACAGCTGGTATCGCGATATTCGCTCTTGCTGTTGCCATCTGGCAATCTATCGTCCACAGTGACCTTGCGCTCGCTCCCATACGCCTAATCGACCTCATGGCCCTCTTTCAGACCATCGCTTTATCCGGCCTGCTCAGTCTCAACTTCCCCTCTCTCTACCGCTCATACACACTTAACTTTGCATGGACCCTTGGTCTATTTGCCGCCTCAACGACGTCTCCTATTCAACAGTCCATCAATCGTATGCGCCACCTTACGGGTGGCGACCTTTCCAATGCCAGTAGCAATGGTGCCATCGATTTCGTGAACCGCAAGCTCAGTCCCTACAACTCTGCCAGTTTCGTCCTTGCCGATGCCCTCGCTCCCTCAGCGAGGCTCTCCCTTTCCAACATTGACCTCGCCAACTTTCCCGTCTCCAACACATCTGTCGATTCCACGCCTCGGATCTTAGTCGGTGGCGATGTTGCCACGGTCACGCAAGATTCCTCTAATGTCCTTCAAGCTGGTATTCCCATTTACACCAACTCGATAGGCATTGCGACGGTCAACGCCTTCATGACTGTCTTCTTCTTGGCTCTCATCCTTGCTACGATCACGCTCGGCTTGCTAGCTGTTGGGTATGGGGTCTGTTTCGTTCTTGGTCGCACAAAGTTCGCTAGGAGATATCCAGGAATTGGCCAATTTCGTTCGAGGTATTCATCCTTCGCACGCGCATGGTGCCTACGCGCTGTCATTGTGTCGTCGTTGCCCGTCCTCGTGTTTACGTTCTACCAGTGGACGTTAAAGGACTCGTGGCTGTCCGTCTTGCTGTCCGTTCTTCTTCTCGTTGCCCTCGCAACAATTCTTCTTCCGGCTGCATTCTCCGCTACCCGCACTTCATTTCTCAAAGGAGAACGTGATGGTCCCAACACCCCCGAGTGGGTAACCCCTCTCACCGCCCCCTATCGCCCTAGTAGGGTTTACTATATATTGCCCCTCATCCTTGTCATGGTCGTCAAAGCTCTGGTGACAGCCTTCGCTCGCGCACACGGAACCGCACAAATCATCATCTTCGTCCTTCTCGAATCCTTCCTCTTTCTTTCGATAATCGCCGTCAAGCCTCATCCGACTCGCGGAGCCGACGTCCTTGCCTGTTACCTCTGCGTTACACGCTTAGTGTGCAATGGGCTGATGATTGCGTTTGCGGAATCGCTGGCGGTCAAACCTATCCCCCGCGTCGCGATCGGAGCCATTGTTGCCGTCATCTTCTCGGTGGCAGTCGTGGTTATGTTCCTCAACACCCTCATCAACGCAGGATTGTGGCGATTGCTGATCTTTGTCTTCACCTGTTGTCATCGTGGTCGCAGTGTCGGACATGCGACACTTGTCGGCCATTCAAACGACCCTTCATGCGTGGAGAAGGGGGCGGTGATTACAGCTTGCGAGAAGGACAGCGCAACAGTGGCTACCGGCGGTTCTCGTTACTTCCCACATCGTCCCGGGAACCCCTCGCCGCCAAGTACGGTGTCGTGCTCGCAGAGTTCACCACCAAGTGCAACGTCGAGCACGACACTTGGTGAGACTCTCCCACGGAGGTGGTCTTTCCAGCACTCCCGGCCTCCGTCGGTTTCTACAAATGCTCCCTACTCTCCAGCACCCACTCATAGGACCTCTACAGCCTCGTCCCCTATTTCAGGTCAGCGCCATAGTCGAAACATATCTTCGTCAGTCCCTACTCCTCTAGACGAGCATTTCGTACACGATAGATGCATTCGAACTACGATGGTATAGATAGACACATACATTCTTCGTGACCATGGTTGTTGGACACTGTCATCGCAGTTGCATTGTTTTCCATACATACACAGTACCTCGCTAGTTCCTATCATATCAGCATCATACTCGCCCATTGATGTCAGAAAGTGTTATTTATTCAACGAAATTGTGTATCATAGCGCGTAGTGTCGCTCTGGATGGACTTGGCCGTGGCGAAGCATACCTACTGTATTAATCAAGTATGTGCTGCGTTGATTGAGCAACTACGCTTTGCGCTTCAGGCGGTAGCACTTTTGCCCATCGGACGTCCTTAGGGCTTGCTGTAATTCTGTCGTTGTGTTATTTAGGAGACCTTGGAGTCAATATTAATATTTGGCAATCAGATGCTGGTACTCTCATTTTCCGGCTATTTTGCATTGCGATCTTAGTAGAGATATACTTATGTGAGGGTTATGCACGCTGCGGATCATCGCAGGCCTGAGAGAATCACTGCGTTTGCGGGGGTTTGAAGCTGGGCTGGCTTAGATGCGGCAAGAACGTAGGATCCAGGGAGATCATCATCCAGGGCATATTTGCCCTGTCTAAACCGGGTGGGATCGGTCTGGAAGGGGGCACGTTGTCCAAGTGTAAACCAGCCTGGATTAGTCGAATCCGATCCAGGACCACAACATATCATACCCCCAAAGCCCGGGCGTAACAACACTGGTTTAGATCTAGAGCTCAAATTGGGTAGGCACATAGGCGCTTTCGTCTGGAATATTATCGTTCGCAGGTTTCATAGGCATCGCCCTCCGGGCAGTCCTGGTCACGAGTACTGAAGTACTCAGTACTCATGGTTTACAGTCATTGTCTAGCTTCATCTTAAACTCGAGCGGTGATCACGAGTTGAATTGCATACCATTATTCAACTTACACTTGTCATGAAAAGACCCAGTGCGGTGGATAATCATAAAGCTCTTCAAAAAACTTGAAGACTTACAATCCTCATGCTCCTCCATCCGACCCGGTACACTGAGATGAGTCCGTGTCCATATCATGCGTGTCCGACGGGCTAATGCCCGCCCTCGCGCTCTGCACTCTGGCTTGCGGCCTGACAGCCTTGCCTTCAAGAGTTCTAAATAGTATGAGCTGAGGAGGGTGATAAGAATGATAACAAATACTAGAACAATGCCTTGAATCTGCGTGGGGTGAGCGGACCTATCCAGAGGTCCAGGACAACTTACAAGAACTTAGTCAATCGAGGACGTCCAGGGAGGCTAGAGATCGGCATCGGTCCGACGGTACGGTGCCAGAGGTCCACTTGATGAAATTTCCACAATTAGCATCTGCCACGTTTTGATGGCACCACTGTCATGGACTTGTAATTACTGCAGGAGAGACCTGGTTCACTATCGTGACCAGGAATTTTTCATGCGTGCAGTTACACGCAGGAGAAATGCATCTAACACATGAAATGAGCATTAAAAAGTGCCAAAGTCATGTACAAAGCATGTACTATATAACATACATAAGTAATCTGCTAGGAATAGAGAGAAAAAAAACAACCGGACAGTGTACTCTGAGTTGTACTAAGCGGCGCCTCCATCCCAGCTCCTGCAGCACTATCCCAGAGGGTAGAGCACCAGTACCATGAATGCATGAAATCAACACTTACCAAGTTGCGCATGCCTAGCAACACCATGATGGCCAGAACAACAACTTTGAATTGTTGGTTCGAGACTCACCGTTCCCAAGAATTAGTCTTCCCATTTACTGCTAGGGGTTTTAGTAGTGGGTATAGCCAGTTGGTTCTCACTGGAGGAGTCCCACACTACTTCCAGAGCATGGCTGCACCTGAGGCTCTAGAAGTGTGCATAAGCACATTTTCTCCTTTGGGTTGGTGCTCAAATTTGTGAGGTTTAAGTCCCTTGCAAATGGCCGGATCGGGAAAATTACCTGAGTCAGTCATTAGCGTTGCCTTAAAAATTCTACCAGACATGCCTGTAAAAGGACCACCGTAGAAATTGGCAATATAAGTATAGCGCTCCACCTGACAACTTTAAATTGACTGAGAGCTGAATGGGGTGCATGACAGGATGCAGCTGAGATATAGGTGAAGGAGTGCCAGTGTGATCCTTATGCTTAATATAGAACCAGGTTGTATGTCCGTATGCCTCCTCATGAGCAACACCCAGATAAAGAGATAAGATAGCAAGCCTATGCACCATGACAACTAAAGTCCAAAAAATTCCAGGACCATACTTACCAGCAAGCACCAACTAAATTATGATTGATGAGGTACAAATAAATCATTCTTATAGGCTACACTTTGCAGGGGCACTTGTAATGCTAGAATGTGATGTGGGAAAAAACTTCATACTCTGATTACCAGCTCTATACACTTATGTAATCATTGACTACAAAAATCACTTAACAAGTTGACCCTAGCCTAGGGTTAGGGCTACAGCCACAATAGAAATTCTAGGGTTTAACTGTAATCTAGTAAGTGTTCCATTGTTATTCATTTCAATAGTTTATGTTAAACATGGGTGGAGAGCGCTTTAACTGGTTGCAGAATCATGAGATACAATATCAATTATTGTGCATTCTACAAGTATTGGTTGAGATAATCGACTAGTACAAATGGTGCTCACTCAAGAAACTCCCGTGACGCTACATCTAGAGTATAGTACAGGTTCTTTGTTACCTTATGCTATCACAATGTGTTTTTCCACTGATGAGCATTCATAGGAGCTGCTTTGCTGTTATAAATGTCCATCAGTTGTTGCTGAAACCAATGTTCATCCCATGGGGTCCAGATCCCTGCATAACTCCCAGCCTTTGTCCATGCAGAGTGTTTTGGCCACTAGGAGACATCTTTAGTTTGCTTGCCATAGCCTGTGCAGGACTTTGTTAGATAGCTGACTTGTAAGAAGAATTTTGAGGTTACCTGTGTATACTTTGACAACACCACAAATTACATCTAACTCCTCCATGGACAGAGAATTATCTGCAAGTTGCAGGCCATTGCTGTATGATAAGATAACCTTATTATGTCCAGGCAGTCTAGAAGGTCCTGCAAAGATGTCCTCCTCTATAGTTCTGACCACTTGTGTTAGGTCTGGGTAGTAATGTGATTCTCCACAAGATGCCACACTATGCCACCTTTCAACCACACTGCATGGACATACTGGTAGTGCATTAAGTCCATCACATTCTGCATGTAGGTATCGTAGTCCTTCAAGGTAGGCCGTCTATCCTTGGGTCGATAGAGAATGCGTGAAAGCATGCCAGGTGGTTTTGAGTAGCCACTATGCTGTGGCCCATTGTACAGAGCGACTGTCCTAAATGGCACTCCAGAGCAGAAGAGGGTGTATGTGGCAAGTTGCTGACTGAAGTTCTCTGGGGTGTCTTTGAACTATTGAGCCACATGAATGGCTCCCATTGGAGTTGTAAGCAAGTCCCAATTCTGATAGATGGGATCCTGGTGGAACTTGAGAAGAACCCACTGCCCAGTGCTCGATATTGTCAGGGTCATTGTCCTCCAGCTGCAACTGGTAACATTCTACTTCTGTGGAGGAGAATGGGTTGGGGTTGTTGAGAATGTACAATGGATTCCATGTGTCAAGATCCCACGTGAATGCCAGTATGCATGAATCCCATTAGCGGTTCATTATAGCCCAGATGCAGCCTGCAATACTCTGGCGCAGGCTTAGTTCTACTGGGAGGTTTTGTTCTATTTCTCCAAGGCCTGTAGGAGGTTCCTCTTGAAGGCAGTGTAGTCAACCTCACCCGCAGGGACAGTGGTAGAATGGGGTGTCAAGTGAAACTAGCGGATCAATAGGAAATTGGGGACCATATTAATCAATGTCTTTAAGCCTATGCAGTCAAGAGGGGAGAGAATAAGGAATTCAGCCTCTTCTTGAAGTACATCTTGCAGTGGTAGATCATGGAGGGGTCTAGCATCATCAAGGTCATGGAATATTTGGGGTCTATAGATTAGAAGAAGCGAAAGGCTGGAGAGTGTCTGTTGGCAGCTGTGACAGCTGAAGCGATATGTAGGTATCAGGAAAAACTGAATCACTATTCTTGAACTGGAAATCAGGAGGCATACAAAAGTCCCATGTGTCATAGAAAGCGTTGTACTGTCAGAAACTTGGAGGATGCACCATCCACAAGCTTGTTACAGATGTATGTGGGATAGGATGCTGATATTCTGACTCCCTCCAGCATTCTGATATACTGTGGAAGACCCAGCAAGCAGGAACCCAGATGTACATGTGAGTGTGTTGATATGGCAGTCCGCCCATCTCTGCATATGCAATACACTGTTTCTGAGCTTCTAAGTCTCCAGTGGTCTCCTGGTGCCGGAGATCTTCTTGACGACAATCCATCTGGGCAAAGAAGTCCAACCTCGTCTCTCCAGGATGCTGATATGGACCAAAGGGAGGCAAAGTGTTATCAGGAGCATTCATGTCAGGATGACACCTTGCAGTTTTGCCATGACAGAGTGTATATACAACAGGATTTCCAGCTGGTGGGTTTTTGTATGTAAGTGCGACCTCAGCTGGGTCTCCAGAGTGAAGTTTTGAATGGCATAGTGTCCTTGGTGGCACTGCTTAACAATTTTCTCTCCTTGCCAGAGGATGAACATTGGCACATTTGCAGCATGGAGTACTGGCAACATTGCATACCAATCACAGGTAACTGGGTCAAAAACAAGGCCTGCATGCAGGTTCAGAGAGAAGTCGCTGATAATAGAGGCACGGAGAGCATCTGTCCAAGAGTGATCTATAGTTTGTCCATGAAGGAAAACAACCCAGGCTAGTACATGGTCTACCACCATTTCTGTCTGCTTGGGCTGTTGGCACTCTGTGGCAATAAGTCCTGCTGGAGCTGTTGCCAAGTGTGGTTGCATGGGAAGAAAAGAGCCATAGTGCGATCACCAAGGAGCACCATGCAGCAAGGACCAAAAATGCTTGATGTGCATGGCAGATGGCATACTGGGCCTTTTAGAATGAGCTATAAAGTTTCCGATAGCCATAGTCCTCAGAGTGCAGCCAATGCTCCTGACCACAAATTGCCAAGTATGCAGTGGCACCATATGGGCCCTGCTCCATAGATGTTAACAAGAGGTCGCATACATGGAGCAAGCCTTTCTCGAGGTGTATCCATGAATCCCGAATGTTGTCTGGAAGACCCCACCTGTTCTTGAACTGGGCAGGTTGTAGACTCATTGGATCAACCCACAAACTTGGTTGGTAGTGGGCCATTACTGGCAAGTCATGATTGATGAGGATTCAGTTGTATTATATCAATAATATTACAGTAAAGATTTGTATTGTGTGAGTGCCAAGTTGATCATATAAGTATATAGATATCACCATTGGATAGAGCTCAAAATTCCGAATCCAATGACATATAACATGTCTATGTTTGGTTAGGTATTGACTGAGTTATTAGTCAATCTCTATCCGAACAACATTCATGCTTCCTATCTTATCTTATCTTATCTTATCTTATCTCAATAGTGTTACGTCCCGGACTTAGAAGTGCTGTTCTAAGGGACAATGTTGAGTCTGCTCACTAACTGGTGCTTGGTGAACAGATACTAGGACGTGGTGTCCTAGGAGACGTAGCGGGTACACAAGTATAATGCTGTTGAAGCAGTATATTGGGTTGTACAACGGTTGAGCGTATAGTGGTACAGGGAATGAGCGTAGTGATATCCACAAGAGGCCAAAAGCTAGGGTGCCCCTACAGGGAGGTCGGCCCTTTATATACTCGTACGAGACATGGGAACCTAGTGCGGAGCCGAGGTGTCAGCTCTGGTATTGGGTTATTTATAGTACGGGTCCAGTACCGAGAGAGCGGAGCCGAGTCCTCGGTGCCAAAGTGTCGGGGCCGAGCGTGAGCTATTTATAGTATAACTAGGTCATAGCGGTCTGGGCAAAGGAGGAACGTGATGTCACACATGTTAGAAGGAAAAAGATATTCCCTACCGCGCTCCTTGCTGAGGCTGGTTGCCTCAGACTGTAACATTAGCTCCCCCTCCCTCCTGAGGATCGTCTCGACCCGTGTCCATGGCCTCTCCCTCCAATTCGTAGAAGCGAGCGCAGTACACCTGGAAGTCTTGAATGTCGCAGCCCTGTGGTGGCCATACTCTGAGATATCCCGTGTGGAGGTGCCACAGGGTTTCGAGGCGATCATTGTCTTGTCCCAGGTAAAGAGGGAGGATTAGGGCCCGGAAGTCGCAGGAGTCTTCCGGCAGCTGGTGATAGTTGCCATCACAGTCTCGGATGATCCACCATCCACGGAATAGCTGTGCATAGAGCAACCCTGAGTTGTTGGTGGGAGCATCGGAGTGGTTGTTGAGGTCCTCGGCTAGCCGATGCATATCTATGATGTTGTCTGTGAGGGGGATGCATCATGGATGCATTCTTCCATGATCTGGGCGAGCGCGGATATCGTAGATACACTCCAGGGTGTACTGGATGAGACTGTAGATGGAGTGATCCCGCTGAATGGCCCTCCAGGGCTCTGGGTCGACATTCAAGAGGTATATGTCATGATATCAGTTTGGCACATGCGCTGGGATCCAGGTGGCTGCGACGTTGTCCCGACAGCAGAGGACATCCTCGAGAAGTAACACTTTATGTTCAAGCTCCGCTTCAGACAGATCTCCTCCTAGGGTTTCCGTGATCGGGGCTCTGTATGGTGCGAGTCCTGCCCTTTCCCTTTCTTGACGGTGTCTGTCTATGATGAACATCTTGAGAACTCTGGGGCAGAGTTTGTCGGCGAACTCGCTGTCTGGTATGAGTGTCATGGTCCCGTCTTGTTGAAGGATCATCAGCCACCAAGGGAGGGGTGCCCATGCAAGCCACATGGTGTCGTTGAGGGCGTAGAAGCGGAGCAGTGCCGGGAGGTCATCGTCATCACTGCCCGTGGGGGAGGGGCTTCTCGGCGGTGAGTTTCTAGTGCAGTCAGGTTCTTCTTCTATCAGGTTGTGGATGTAGTCATTCCACCGCTGCTCGGTGCTCTGCAAATCCTCCCGCATAACTCCTTCCATGCTGTAGGCGTCCTCTCCTGGGTTAGGTGCGCTTTCTGCACTGTGGATTATTGCCAACCTGAGGTCTCCATTCAGAAGTGCTTCTTCCTCCCGAACCCGTCATTGCACTCTCCTGAGGAGTGTTTCCACCCTCAGTCGCTCCAGTTGGACAAGGTTAGGCAGTACGGGGGCAGTGGCGTGGCAACAGGCGGTAGTGGTGAGGGAGGAGGAGGGGGTGGCACTTCTGTTCACGGTACTGCGGGGAGAGGCCGGGTGCTCTTCTCCTTGTGGTCCTGTACCCGAATCTCCGTCAGAGAGAATCCGTCATGTCGTTCGATGATGGGTCGACTGACCCGTAGGGTGGGGTTGAATGGCTGTTCAACGACATGGTCAGCATGTTGCGACCTCTTGGGCAATAGCGGCTATAAGGCATCATGGACTCAGTCTGTTGCCATGTGGTTCATGGCTTGTTCTGCGATGTCGTAACAGGCCTCTTGGGCTTGGATTGCGATCATCTCAGCTCTTTCCTTTTTAATGGCTGGGGCCGCTGCCCGGTGACAGTGGCTTCGCAGGTTCGCGAGATATGTGCCCAGCCGTGCGCAGTCTCAGTAAATACCTGAGAACACAAAAAAGTAGGGTATTCCGATCGTGCGGCGACGAACCTGGTCCTGTAAGTCCGGGTGGGTTAAGACCCAGCCAATGCGGTCTGACCGTGTTCCGTCATTGTTGGAGGATACCGGCGGGCATAGAAGGTGATCGTAGTTGACCGGCAGAAGGGACTGGGTGATGATGGGAGTTTGTTGTACCGGTCGGTTAGCATAGGGGTTGCTAACTTGTCGTGGTGGGTTCAGGACCAAGCAACTAAGGAGGAGTAGCTGTGGGCAAATGTTGGGAGTGGATAATGTGGGTAGGCAGTGAGGGGGGTGTCTTCCTTCTCCTCACCGTTTTTAAGTCCCTTATGCTGCGGTTGGCTTGTTTAGGTCATGTCCGGCCTGTTGTCGCAGTCAGGGTCCTTTGCCAATATAGGGTTAAATGCCATTTGTCCTTTCTTAGGACAGGGTCCTGCTGCGGTCAGGGCCTCGCTTCCACGGGCCTAGTCTCTTTCCTTACTAGGCACAGGGTCCAGTGGCGGTCTAGTCTTTTAGCATTCCATCGGATTTGTTAAGGCATAGGGTCCTGTTGTCCAGGCCGTTCTAGAGTTGAGTTGGTTTATCTGTTCCAGGTTTAGCGCTCATATTTCCTAGTTTGGGTCTTTTTTAGACGCTTTGTTGGTTTCATAATTGTTGGTTCATTTCTTTGTTTAATTTTATTTTTGTTAGCTTAGTTTGGATGTTATGGGTCTTGTATGCTTATTGGTCGTTGTTTTCGGACTTTATGGTACATGCTCATTGCATAATACAGGAACGGAATGTGGGCGCCTTTTGAGGCGAACCTCCGACGAACGACGGCGGGAGTCACTCATCGTCGGGTAGGGGGTAGTTGTCGTCGTCGGGTATGGCATAGTTGGGGATGTCGGTAGGGAGTTGCTGGAGGTCGGCGAAGCCAGGGTCATCTTTGTTGAGGCCCGCGAGTGTGTTGTATGGGTATATGGGGCCTCCGTCCCAGAACAGGCCCAGCGCATTGTCAGGCTGGGCGTCGTCCTCCTCCTTGCGCTCCGCGTCCTGCTCTTCCCCTCTCTGCTCTTTGGCCATCTCCTCTACTCGTCCCCCCATCCCCAATTTGCTATTGTGTTTTTTTGTTTGTTAGCTGGCAGCTCGCAGGGGAGGGCCTTGGTGACTTCCCTGACTGCCAGGATGAGGGCAATGGCGGCGATGGCCTGGGCGATGAGGAAGGCGATGAGGACGGTGATGAGGATGGCGATCATGGTGGCATGGTCTTGGGGGGTGTTAGAGCAATGGAATGGACACCCTTTCCTTTTAGTGGGAGGACCGGTTGTGCAGGGCCGGGTAGCCCCATTTGGCCTTCGCCTTGTCTGCTATCTCGGCAAGGTCCGGATACTCCCGGAATGGGAAGAAGGGCTCCCCACTAAGGTAAGAGTCATACGCGTCTGGGAATGCCTGCATTAGCTTTGCGTGCACTTGGCTATCCACCCATCCACTGTAGTTGGTGCGAATTAGTTAAAAGATGCGTTCGTTAGCCCTGTAGTCTGCGGTAAAGATGAAACTAGGTGGGGTCTCAATGTCTTCTAAGTAGGTAGTGACTGTGACTGTATAGGTATAGAGGTGTATTTCAACCATGTTGTTGGTGTTGGGTACAGAGTTGTTTGGTGGTGATCGTCTTGAGGCGATGTTTCCTTTTGTATGCTTTTAAAATGTCAGGGGCATCTTTGAGGTTCGATTCTGGTTCCCACGAGTTTTCAAAAGATTCCCACCCTTTCCAGGCCACTAGGTATTGTCGGACCTTCCTTTTGTGGCCGGTAGTCCGATGATTGATAATGGCCTCGACCTCGTGTTCTTCCTCTCCTTCGACTTCTTCTGGAGGGGGCCTAGGAAGGTCTGGCCCATGCTCCTTGGTTGTCCGATAGGGGGTCAGTAGTGCTGCATGGAACACTGGGTGGATCTTCCATTTCTTCGGCAGGTCCAGCTGAAAGGTGACTGGGCCTAGTACTTCTGCAATGGTGAATGGCCCTTCCCTTTTGGGGGCTAGTTTTCTATAGGGATAGGGAAGCTTCAGGTTCGTGGCTTCTAGCAGCACCTTGTCCCCTTTTTTGAAGGTTAGTGGGGCTGTCGCCGAGTGTCGGGCCATTGCGATTGCAGCCTGTGCATGAGAAGCGATTGTGTTTTCTCAATCTTGTCGTAGTTGCTCTAATTGTTCTTCCATTGCCGGATGTTTGACTTTGGTTCGGACCATTCCTACCCCTTCTGGCTGATATCTGTAGAGAAGTTCGAATGGGGATTTGCCTGTAGAGGAGTGGACCCGCTGGTTGTGTGCAAATTCCCATGCTGGCAAGAATTCTGCCCACTTCTCTGGATTGTTGGCGCAGTATATTCGAAGATCTAAATCAACTTCTTGATTCACTCGCTCGGTCTGTCTATCTGTCTGAGGGTGGTAGGCAGTGCTAAGAGCTGTTTCAATTTCCAATGCCTGATGTAGTTCTCGGAATGCTTCTGCAGTGAATTGTGGTCCTCGGTCCGAGATCATTTTTTGTGGTAGTCCATATCAGCTGAAGGTGTCTTTCCATAAAAGGTTAGCTGCCCCTATCACCGTAATTTGTTTGGTACATGGGCTGAGTACCACTGCCTTGGTGACGTCGTGGTCCACTACTACTTGAATGGCATCATACCCATCTGAGGTTGGGGGCAAGTCCGTGATATAGTCCATGGTGATGACCTGGAAGGGGCGCATGTTCCTGCTGTGTGGGATAGGCATGAGTGGTGCCTTGGTTGGGTGTGTTTGTACCTTTGTGGTCTGGCAGATGGCACAGCCTCGTACATATTGGGTTATAAATTGGTCCATTCCTTCCCAATAGTATTCCCGTTTTACCAGGTCCTTGGTTTTCTGGATGCCCAGGTGTGCCATATGGACTGGTTCGTGATACATTTGAATTATGTCCCGTCGCAGATCGTCGTCAGGTGGGACATAGACCTTGTCCTTGAATAGGAGGAGTCCTTCATCATCTGTCTAGTCAGCCAGTCTTCCATAATCAGGCCTGTCTATGGACTGTCCTTTCTTGGTTAGGAATTCAACTATCTTGGCTGGGCATGCCGCATTTTCTCGAATCCGTTCCCTGAGCCTCACATTGACTGCTTTGACAAAAAGCTCCTCCCTGAGCAAAACAACATCCTTGTTATCGTCACCCCCCCTTCATGGTCTGACCTCCTGGACAGAGCATCCACCTGTATTAGCGTTTTGCCAGGGTTATGTTTAAGTATGTAGTTGAAACTGTCCAAAAAGATGTGCCATCTGGCTTGTTGCCAGTTGAGTTTTTGCGCAGATTTGAAGTACGTAAGGTTCTTGTGATCTGTTAGAATTTCTACTTGATGCGGGGAACCTTGCAAGAAGTGTCGCCACACTTCGAATGCACGTACTATTGCCAGTAGTTCTCGATCATAGATTTGATAATTGTGTTCTGCTTCAGTGAATGACTTAGATAAGAAGGCACAAGGGTGCCAGAAGTTGTCAGGTCCTTGTTGGCGTAGTACGGCTCCTGTTGCCACATTTGACGAATCACATTCTACCTGGAAGGGCTTTAGTGGGTCTGAAATGCGAAGAATGGGCTCGCTCGTAAAGCGTCTTTTGAGTTCTTGGAATGCCATTTCGCAAGCTTCTGTCCAGACGAAAGCTTGGCCTTTCTTAGTCAATTCTGTAAGCGGGCATACAATCTGGGAATAGTCCTGAATAAACCGTCTGTAGAAGTTTCCAAATCCTAGGAAGGCTTGTACTTGCTTCACTGTTTTCGGTGTTTGCCATTCGAGGATGGCTTTTAGCTTAACTGGATCCATCAGAACTTGTCCTGGTTTCAGGATTACTTCAAGGTACTCCACTTCTGTGACTTCGAACTCCGACTTTTCCGCCTTGAGGTATAGGTCATGTTCTTGGAGTCTTTGAGTACCTTTTTTGTTTGAATTCTGTGGGTTTCCAGGTCTTTAGATATGATTAGCATGTTGTCCATGTAGATAATGAGCCATCCTTCTCTAATCATGTCTGCGAAGATATGATTCATTATGCTCTGGAATGTTGCTGGCGCGTTGCATAGCCCAAAGAACATGACCATGGGTTCGTATAGTCCTAGGGGCGTATTGAAGGCTGCCTTCCATTGGTCCCCATCTTTAATGCAGACATTATTGTATCCCGCTCGTATGTTGAATTTGGTGAATACAGTCGCACCTTGCACCTTATTGATTAGGTCGTCGATGAGTGGTAGGGGGTAGACATTTTTGACTGTGCCCTCGTTGAGTGCTCGGTAGTCTTGTACTGGTCTGAGGCTGCCATCTTTCTTTGAGACAAAAAAGAATGGTGACACTAGGGGTGATGAGGACTTCCGTATGAACCCCTTTGCCTCATTTTCATTGATGAATTTTTGCAGCTCTTGTCATTCCACAACTGTTAGTGGATATATCTTGTGCCATGTGCAATGTTTGTGGGGGTCTAAGTCCTTCTTGAAGTCAATCGCATGATCCCAGGGGGTTGACGGTGGGAAGTGTTCCGCCGCTTTCTTTTCGAATACTCATTTGTATTCTAGAGCGTAGTCCGGTAGTAGTTCCTCCAGTGATTTTTCAACCTTACCCTGTTTTGCCGCGATTGTGATTTCTGTGGACTTGTTCATCTTGTTGACTTGCTGGTTGGCTTCCAGCAGTTGTGTAATAACTTTTATCGGGTTGTGGGTGAGTCTTTCTTCCTCTATGTAGTCGTATTGTGCTTAAGGCTGAACACGGATCATCCGTGGATCGATCTGGATCCGAACCTACAGGTCAAGGCCTTTCTGAAGGCCTGATCTGGATCTGTACGGATCAGATCTGCCAAGTGACCCGGATCCATGGGATCCGGATCCGGAACCTATAAGTCGATCTGTACATGAGAGATAATATGAGATTTTATTATAAGAGAATCTGAGTATATACATATTGTAGCTACTGTATGCATGACCATTCGCCAAAAAGGACTAAGCAAAAATATGGGATATTGAGGAAGATACAAAGGTAACAAAATCGAAAGAGGGAGGAGGAGAACATGGTTGTATCTTATGTTCCAATGGAGAGATCGTTACATTCTGCATATCGCCGGAAAGCTATAAACCGTAGCTTTCTGACGATGTATAGAATGTAACAATCCGTGGAGAACCCATAGAGATATGGGCAAAATGATAGTTTTGGGATAGAATGAAATGAATCACTTATTACTAGCCTTGTAGCAGCCCAAATGGCGCGATGTCAGGCTTAATTGAAGCGCGTGGTGTACAGGAAATGATGATAGGAAAACCAAAGAGATTGGCTGAGAACTCACCGAGATATTACAATATCAATTTTGGAGGGGCAGGAGGGCAACATCACAATATCTCAGGTTTCCATGGTTGGTTTTGTACGTTCAATACACCATTGGAAAGTCACAGCACATGGCTTTCCAATGATGTATTGAATGTACAATTTGGCCCAGGAACCACTGAGATATCGAGAAAATGCTAGCATATAGAGAAAAGAGAGAAGGAACCAATAACGCACCTTGTAGCCATCCAAATCTCATGATTGAGGGCTAGTTCGATAGGGTGAGACAAGTAGATACCATGTGCCAAGATTGAAAGAGAACGGACAAGAACTCATAGAACAGTAGAGGGGACAAGTGCGAAAGGTTGGAGTGCATTGTATGTTCCATAGCTTTCGAACGAATAGACGGAAATGTACGATCCATAGCTCGTTAGAACGGCCCTACTCTCCCCTTTCCAACGATGCATCAACCATCTACATCGGCCCAACCATGCTTGAGATACAGTGAGATCTTTGTCCATAGTCTAGGGTGCCTAGGCAAACTTGAAAGCTGCGCTACTTTCCGGAGTACCCAGATAAAGAATATGAGAGCTTAAGCTTCAGAAAACCCTAGTAAGTCCCAAATAGTGAAGCCAAGGTATAGTATATGACAAGTGTGGAGGTGGTAGCAGTGTTGCGGATGATCTGTAGTGGATCCTTCGCAATCCCAAACCCTAACCTAGATCTGCACTGATATGGATCCGGAAGAGCCGGATCTGGCGGATCTGGGTCATGGCGGATCTGGATCCAGGTATTTGCAGCTCAACCTGCAAATTGATCCAGACCCGTGTTCAGCCTTAATTGTGCTTCTATGAAGGACAGCGCTAGATGTTGCAAGGTTTGTGGTGGGGGAAGCCCCCACAGGGTTCCTGTTGGGGGTTCATGTTTGTCTTGGTATTGTTGTATTCTCAGTTGCTGAGCGATAATTTTGTCATTGATCGTTAGCTGTCCTGTTCGCCAATTTATTTCTGGGTTGTATTTTCGGATCCATGGCATACCAAGGATGGCATCGTCCCGTCCAATGTTTGCCACATAGAAACGTGTAGGTAGTGATTTCCCTTTGATCCGAAACATTTCTTCAACCCGATGTGTAATGTGTCCCTGACTATTGACTGTGTCATCAGTGTTGCAGAATGTCATTGCCCTAGGTAGTTTGACCAGGGGTAGTTTGTACTTGGCTACTAGTTTGGCATTGACGATAACCGCATCTGCTCCGCTGTCGAATAGGGCTTTGATTCTAATGGCTTTGTCCCCCACCTGCAAATAACCTGGTATGAGAAGGGTATGTCGCCTCTTCATGGTATTGGTTATTATTGATATACAGGGGTCTGTGTAGTATGACGGCTCAGGCATTGGGGCTGACCGTCCCCTTAAAAATCCATGTCCTCGAAGTCTATTTGCATTGCATTTGCTTGGAGCGGTTCCTCAGTTTCTTCTTCCGTGTCCTCTTTGTCTGCCTCATCTGCTGAGGATTCCGTGCCTTCTTCTATGACTTGTCTGATCTTTCGTTTGGGTTTCCATTCTGGTTTCCTTCCCTTTGGCTTCTTCGGGCAATTCTGGGAAACGTGACCAGGATTATGGCAGACGAAACACAATTCTTTCTCCAGATAGCGTAGGTGCTCTTCTTTACTGAGTCGGTTAACTTCCACCTCAGTCTCTTCTGCTTCTTCTAGTGGGTTTCATTGTACTTTCTTTTGCAGGGGTATGACAGAAACTTCCGAATCCTCTCTTTCATCGGCTGATTGCTTGGTCATACACAGCAGCTGCTGTAATAATGATATATCATGTTATGGCTATGACCCAGGGGCCTTTTACATCACTTTATGGCAGGGTTCCTGATGTATCAGGGCTCCTCCGGGGCTTCCGGGACAGCCACCCAGCTACCTGCCTGATTTGGAAGGCTCCCCTCCGGGGGCTCTGCTGGCACAGCATGGGAGTCTCCCAGGCTTATCTAAGCCTACTGGCCACTGTCCCGGAACTGTCCCAGGTGCCTGGTTGCCTTTCCCATCAATCCCAGGCTTCTCCCATCATTCTACCAACCTCCTGCCCCTCCTGTCCTAATATGGCAGGTCCCTTCTCCTCCCGGGGTAGGGGGGAATGTTTTAGCTATAGCTCACCCATTTCTGGGTGTATTGACTTCGTTCTTTTTGCATTATGTTCGCAAAATTAGGGCGATTCTAATGCACCTAACACGACCCTGCACTGTGCATGCTAACAAATACTAATCTCCTCCTTAGAGTGGAGCCCTCTTTTGTCCAAATCCGTCTATCTGTTCCCAAGATGCATATACCCCCTCCTCCTAGGAGGGTAGGTATATGTATCTTTGGAACGGCTGGACCAAATTGCATGATTGTTTTACTGGCTTGTAGCTATGAATTACTGCACTCTAGGCGTACCACTTTCATATAGGGGCATGTAGTAGCCTTTGTATGAAAGGGACATCAATATTCACCTATAGTCGACTTCCTCCCCCCATATCTCATTTGCTTGTGGGCCGTTTTTTGTGCCCCTGGTACGCCTGAGAAGCCCTTACTTAGGGCTTTCCAACGAGCCCACATATGTCCCAATCCGTCCACTAGAGCTCTCGGACCATGCACCCCTCCTCCTACCTTCCCCTGCCCACTCTTTGGCCCATATCTCAGGCAGTTCTGGTCCGTTTCCCTTGCTCTTTTTTGTTTTCAATAGATGTGCATGTACCTTCCTCGATCCAATACTGCTATCTTTTATCAGGCCAAGGGTCCATTATTCATTCTCTTATCAGTGTAGCACCAGATTTCCTCCCTTCAAAATATGCCTGTTAAGCACATCCATAGATCATTTAGCCCATCCTATAGCCACTAGAAAACGCTTTCCAAAGAGCCCAAAACCATCCCAATTGACTAAGAAATGACTGAGATATGGTCTATAGATTGACCAAGGCCCCTGTGGCTGGGCCAGGACTGGGTGTAAGACAGGCTTAAGACAGTCTGAGAGACACTCCCTCCGTAGGGCTACCTACCCTAGTAGGTACCCTGGGGTTGCATAGTACATATCTCCATCATTTCCCTTTCGTTTTTCCTGATCTTGGTTGCATTGGATAGCTGTCATTGTGCTGTTTCTGATCGCCCTATTGAATGATTTATAAGGTTGACAGAAAAATTCTCAGAGGGGGAGATCTGGTAACACACTGATAAGAAGCTGTATATAGATCTATAAGTTGGATAAGATATCATAAGAATAATTATAATAGGTAGAGATTGTATGCATATGATACAAAAAAGAGCAAGGGAAACGGACCAGAACTGCCTGAGATATGGGCCAAAGAGTGGGCAGGGGAAGGTAGGAGGAGGGGGTGCATGGTCCGAGAGCTCTAGTGGACAGATTGGGACATATGTGGGCTCGTTGGAAAGCCCTAAGTAAGGGCTTTTCAGGCGTACCAGGGGCACAAAAAACGGCCCACAAGCAAATGAGATATGGGGGGAGGAAGTCGACTATAGGTGAATATTGATGTCCCTTTCATACAAAGGCTACTACATGCCCCTACATGAAAGTGGTACGCCTAGAGTGCAGTAATTCATAGCTACAAGCCAGTAAAACAATCATGCAATTTGGTCCAGCCGTTCCAAAGATACATATACCTACCCTCCTAGGAGGAGGGGGTATATGCATCTTGGGAACAGATAGACGGATTTGGACGAAAGAGGGCTCTTTTTGTGCACATTAATCACGCGAACAGAACGCACCCTCTTGCGTAAAAATGCGTGCAAAAGGAACCTGCTATGGATGAAACATTCCCTCCTAGAGCCACTCTAAGGGGGAGACTAGTATTTGTTAGCATGTACAGTGCAGGGTCGTGTTAGGTGCATTAGAATCGCCCTAATTTTGCGAACATAATGCAAAAAGAACGAAGTCAATACACCCAGAAATGGGTGAGCTATAGCTAAAACATTCCCCCCTACCCCGGGAGGAGAAGGGACCTGCCATATTAGGACAGGAGGGGCAGGAGGTTGGTAGAATGATGGGAGAAGCCTGGGATTGATGGGAAAGGCAACCAGGCACCTGGGACAGTTCCGGGACAGTGGCCAGTAGGCTTAGATAAGCCTGGGAGACTCCCATGCTGTGCCAGCAGAGCCCCCGGAGGGGAGCCTTCCAAATCAGGCAGGTAGCTGGGTGGCTGTCCCGGAAGCCCCGGAGGAGCCCTGATACATCAGGAACCCTGCCATAAAGTGATGTAAAAGGCCCCTGGGTCATAGCCATAACATGATATATCATTATTACAACAGATGGTGTTATACACATCTGCTTCATAGATATCTGTGGCTCGTTCAATCTACTGTTCAATGGTCTTGGGTACTGGGTAAGAGGTAGAGATCCTGGTTCTAAGCCAGGCAGGAAGGGCATTCCTATAGTAGGATAGCCTCGCCTGGTCATCGAAGATTCGGGATTTTCAGATGAGTTCGTTGTATTTTCCATTGAATTCGTGGATTGTGCCGTCGCTCTTAAGGTTGAGCTGTTCTAGGGCGAGTATGGCATTTTCCGCTTCGTTGAGTGGGGCAAAGACAAGCGTGAATTCACGAACGAAGTCGTACCATGTTCCTAATCCCATGTATTGGGCGGATTCGATCTTGTTTCGGACCCAATAGTCGACATTCTCACCACTGATGTAGGATAAGGCGGTGGCGATCTTGACGTTGTTGGAAGTGAACCTTGTAGGGTCTCCAGTGAAGAGGAGCCATAGTGAGTCAATGAAGGCTTGGGACTTGTGACGGTCTCCTGTGAAGATATCGGGTGGTCGTACCTTCCCCTTGCCTCCCGGAGGTGGTATCCCACCACCGTATCATCCAGGTATTCCTCCCGGAAGGCCTCCTCCAGGATTTCCTCCTCCTCCTCTACCTCCTCCATTTCCTCCTCCAGGAGGAGGGTCTCCAGGCATTCCTCCTCCTGATCCCATTCCAGGATCCTCATCTCTAGGGGGTCTGGGGGGAGGAGAATCACATCTGTCAGGCAACTTACCTTTATTTTCAGGGTTACCATGCGGCAGTCTGAATGTCGTTTCAGTGGACTTCCCAGTGACTATTCTAAAAGGATTATGTCCGGTCGATGACACCGAATAACCCGTACCAAAGCTTGGCTTTGCACCCCAGCCAAAATCTCCTCCACCTTGTCTGTAGTCAGTGCCTCCAAATAGAGTAGACCGATATCCAGCTCTTGCACTAGCTGCCGGGGTAACATCGAGGTTGATGGCTCTAATTCGCGCAGGTTCGTCCACCCCGGCCCCTTCCTTGTGGTCCACAGGCTCAAAGGTACGTATGACATCTTTGGCGAAGTTATGGAGGATGTCGAGGTCCTAAGACTTGTGGACTCGTCATATAATACGAAGAAGGCTGTCTGTCCTTGGATCAAAATCTCCCAACCATGTAGTGTTGGTGCCCTCCACATGAAAGTGTCCCGTAGTTGTCGGTAGTAGAATACCTTCCTTACGGAGTTGTTCCTCAAAGGCTCATTCCTCCTCATTTTGTTGCATGACTGGCTGTTCGACTGGTGTGGGGCTCTGGGATGGAAATCGTTCCCACTCACATTCGTAGACAGGGGAGGGAGATCTCAAGGGATAGAGGAAGCGGGGCCTGGGGCTGAGAATTGGAGCGAGGAGAGATCATTCTGTAGGTTGCTGATTGGTGTCAGCAGGGGGATCGTCTCGAATAGCTTCTTGCGTATCTTCCTCAGGTTCCTCTGTCGTTTCCACTGGTGGTAACGGCTGTGTAGGTAGTCTAGCAGATGGTACCCGGCTGTGGGGGATGCTGGGGCTTTGCGTTGTGGGTCTGGGTGCTGGTTTGACTCTGATGGTTTGGAGTCCGTGCTTGTCTTAGATGAGTTTTTCTTGGTTCTTATTGGTAGTAACTCTCGGGCCTTCGAGAGCCACCGGTGTAGGGACTGGTTGATACCTTTCTGGACACCGATGATGCGTGCAGTCCTTCCAGACGGCTCTTCTGGGGTCGATAACTCTGTGCTGATCTCTTGCAAGTGTAACGTTGTAAGCGTGTTGTAGGCCAAGACAAAGGATACTATCCGTACTCATTAGTTCACTGCTGTCGACAATATTGCTTGTGCAACTCCTTGCTGAACAGGAGACCTCGGAGTCGTTTTACTCTTTGTGGGTAGGCTGGGTCAAGGAAGTTGTTGGGAGTGTAGACAAAATTCTGTTCGTCTATGAGGCAGTTCTCAATGAATTGTTCAAATTGGTCCTTTCGAGTGACGTACGGAATGTTACTCCTAGTTCCCCAGATTTCCAAGGTAATGCGGATAGAGATTAGTTCGTTGAGGGCTTCTTCGACCACCTTTGGCGAGAACCCTTGTAAGATGTCCCTGTTCTTCTGCACTGCTTGCAGGTTGTCTGTTACCACTTGTAGTAGGTCTTGAGGTGAACTGGTACTTGTAGTTGGGGCTGGTGTACTCCTTGTAGTGAAGTGTAGGTGTCTGCAGCCGTTGATGGCCCTGAGGTATTTGCACTTCCCGACGGTGCTGGTGGCAAGGGGACTTCGATTTGTGATCTCCTCAGGATGTCTTTCTCTGCTGCTGACAAGCGATGTTGTTGCCACACGTGGCTGGCGGGGAGGACGTCTGGGATGTAGGGTTCTGGTACGGTCCTGGGAATGTCGCCTAACTGTTGGGTATTCCTGATAGGTGGTATTCCTAGGCTACTTAATAGCCCGCTTGACGTCTCAGATAGGAAGTTCGGAGAGATTTGCCTGGTGGTTTGGTGAGGTGGCTTTAGCGAGGTGCTGGAGTGTTCCTTGAAAGGGAATCTTCCTTCGTCTGAGAAGCTTACTTGTAGCCTATCAGCCTTTCGTACCCGGTGTGGAGACCTCTCTGGTCTCGGAGGTATAACAGGGGGTGGGGTCGCCTGGTTGACTGTAACCGGTATTACTGGTGCTACCGAATCCTTCGGTAGTACTCGGGGAGCAATGTCTCGCGCAACACTCCTGGGGTAGTCTGCCCAGATGTTGATTACTCATGGAACTCCCGACTGCAGGGACTGACCTGTGGGATGGTTCACCGTGTTGTCCTATTGCTCCTATTGAGGCACTATTGCCTTAAACACTTCTTGACCCTCTTCTCGGGTCGTTCTTCTGATATCGCCCTTCCTGGCGATAGCCCTTCTGCGGGTCTTGAGTGGGTTCTCTACACCTAGGTAGGTGGAGCTGAAGAGCTTTTGGCCTAATGTTACGTCCCGGGCTTAGAGGTGCTGCTCTAAGAGACGGTGTTGAGTCTGTTCACTAACCAGTGCTTGGAGAACAGATACTAGGACGTGGAGTCCTAGGGGATGTAGCGGGTACACAAGTATAATGCTGTTGAAGCAGTATATTGGGTTGTACAACGGTTGAGTGTATAGTGGTACAGGGGATGAGCGTAGTGATATCTACAAGAGGCCAAAAGCTAGGGTGCCCTTACAGGGAGGTCGGCCCTTTATATACTCATACGAGGCATGGGAACCTAGTGCGGAGCCGACACCTCGGCTCCGGTATTGGATTATTTATAGTACAGGTCTGGTACCAAGAGAGCGGAGCCAAGTCCTCGGTGCCAAAGTGTCAGGACTGAGTGTGAGCTATTTATAGTACAACTAGGTCATAGCGGTCTGGGCAAAGGAGGAACGTGATGTCACACATGTTAGAAGGAAAAAGATAGTCCCTACCGTGCTCCTTGCTGAGGCTGGTTGCCTCAGACTGTAACAGATAGCAACTCACACTTAATAGACTTTATAAACTATTACTACTCAAGGCCCATTGGTATAGTGGCTAACACAGGTGAAAGTCACATGAAATCATGTGACTTGACATGTGACCCAAGTCATATGGCCCTTTAAGTCATGTGACTTAAGGCATTAAATTGGGTAGGTCGTGGAGCCAGAGATAGGACCAACATCGGTTCTAGGTGCCCTAGGATCGGTCCTGAATGGAGCGTGCGATGAGGATAGATGCCCGATTTGGTCAACCAACCTCATGGCATGTGAGCTGTGAGATTGCTTGCCCAGGTGCTCGAGGGTCCGTACAGCCAGTATGGGATCTCACGAGGCCAGGAAAAATGGTCAAAATATATTAATTGTTCTTTATAAGCATGCTACCAAACTTTAGGGAGGATAATGGTCTGAAAGGCCACTTAAGAGCAGGCCAAGGGGGGAATAAAATTGAAGTCAGATTTTCATGCAAAAAGGCCACATAAAATATGGAAAAATGGCTCATTGAAATTGCGACTTATTTTCCTTTCAAACAGGCCCAATTACGATTGATGAGGAACGAAATCAATCGTTTATAATGAGGTGGACTTCCTGCCACCGCAGCGTAACGCTTGTCGTTGATGTGGGAAAAAAAATTCAGACCCAGAAAAGCTGTGACTACAAATAATTAGACGCTCAACTACAAAATTTGTGGCAAATTGGTCATACCAAGGAGCCGCCCGCCGCAGGCGGGCGCTTTTACGACCTAAGGGGTCAAGTGGGCCGCAAATATAGTGGTACCCCAGGGTGTCCGTCTGTCCCCGTACCCTCGTCTGCGTCGACATCTTACCGCTATCCCACCCAAACCGCGACTACCACAACCGCCGTGAACTCCGCGCTTCCGCCATTCAAACATCACTGTAGTGTCCGAGGACGGAATCTCGGTTTTACCTGCCGGCACCAGGACTCAGGGCATCGGGAACACATCAATCTGTCTCCTTGGGCTCTGCAGAACAAGTTTGGACCCTCGTGCTGTATGTCTTCTCCTCCATATTCGAAAACTGGGTCTAATTTGTTTTGCTAATTTATGCCTCAAGGGCAGGAAGCACATCTTGTCGGGCGACGGCTTAGCGCCAAGGTCCAGTTAATCAACGGCAACCAGTCAAGCTTTCTATGGTCATAGCCAGGTGAGTGCCTTGAATCTAGATTCTTTCCCCGGAAACATGTTGTATTGGTTGTGTTTGTATCGACAGGCATGAGAGCGACGTAGAAGGCGGGTTCTGGCTCCATATGTCCTGTTTACCCTGGGCCTGGATGTGGATGTCGCGTACAGGTCAACTCCGAATAGTAACCAATGGAATTTTCGATTTCTTACTCTACAGGAAATCACTAGGGTGATGCATGTTGAATCCGAGTCCGCTAGCTATCGTTGGCGCATTGATATCCATCCAGTACCTAACATTCCTCCAACCCTCACTACTAGTCCCCTATTCTTGCATCTCTTTCCGTTACGACGAAACCCTCCAAGCCACGAACTTGGTTTAATTAATCATGCCACCTTCACCCCTTCCCCTCCATCAGCGACGCACTTGGCCCTTGCCTTGTATCGCTGCAACCAACCTGTACGCACCCAATACATTGCAACTGCTCTGGACACCGGTGCCTGCCCATCTGGACCACCGAGTTTGTTGCATCATCCTCCATCCCCCGCAATTTATTGGTTCCTTCCGATTCAACATTTCCCCTGTCACATTCACCATCATTGGGCAGATATCCCGTGATGAGTGCTTCTTTACCCCAACCGAAGTTGAGCGACTACCAATTCGGGATGATAATGGGGCTTCTGGTGATATTCTGGCATCATGCTGGTTGGAAGCCCGCCCGGATGATATTTCTCAAGTCGAATGGTGCAACGTTCACCAAGCTATCGACCGTGTTGTAGCTACAACTCAAGTCCCAATCAACACCTCGCGTGTTCTTCGCCGTGTGCCAAGTGGTAGTTCCGACACAGTGCAGCTGAGGATTCGATTCTCTCCAGGGACAGATGAGGTACGTATCATCCCCAAATAGCTCACGTTTGGTTTTGGAAGTGCTTATGCACGAGTTTAGCCCAGGGACCATCTTCCTCTGCGCGGCAGCAATATACCGCCCACCTCGCGTTTCCCATCAACAGTCCAGGAAGTTCCCTTCGATATTGCTCTCCGGGCAGCATTCACGTTGGAATATGTTGCAGAGGATGGAGGAAATTATTTGTATGCAGATCTAGTCATGATATGTCCGCCTTGACTATTTGTCGCGGGTTCAAAAGTTGGATTGAAGGTTGCTTTGAGAATTTTTACGCCTCGGAGCCGAATACAAACTATGTACATATACGTGAAAGGAACTTGGTGTCAAGGTAGTCTAAAGGCTCCGACTGTGGGTGACGGCCTAACAAAGGCGCGAATTACTATACTGAGGCACGCGTCGCTCGATCCCCCGAGTGCAGGTCTGTCCCCTCGAGCATCCTCCTTTTTAGTCGCCATCACCGCTGGCACCTGTCTCTGCCCCAGAAAATCTGCTGCCGGCTACCTCTCATGTCCGCCTTTGATCCAAAACATATTGTTGCTATCGCAAAACGCCTACACAGCAACAACGAAGAGGAGCAGGAGAAATTTGAGAAGCAGTGGCTAAAAAATGTACGTCAAACCCATCTGTCCCATGTCCCCACAATTTAGGTTGCTTTCCTACACGCCGCTAGGTTGAGGCTCGATGGAAGGGGTGGCAGAAGCACAGAGACGGCTCGGAACAGATTGCCTATGTTCCGCAGCTGGAGTTCATCGCACACGTGGTTGAGTATGTGAACTGGGTGTACGGGATGACGAAGACGAAGCATGGCAGAAAACCTCTCCCCCGAGACATTCCACTGTATGGTCCTGCCTTTATTCCCCCTTCCTACATGCATGAGCAGCTGCGCAATGGCATGAAGACGACAGTTGCCCCTGAGACGGCGTACCTAAAGGCAGTCACTGTCATCCACCCACTGTACTTCCCCCAACTCGAGAAGTGTCCTCGGTGCGGCACGAGAAAGCCGTCGGACCTTGATTGGTATGGCTGGGTTCCAACTGGCCACTGTGAGGTACATGGGGTGGATCGCGAGGAGACAGCGCTCGGCTACCAGCTTCGTTGCCAATCTTGCAAGACCAGAGCAAAGGGTCAGCAAGCAACGAGGAAGAACGGCGAAGGTTCCTACTGCTTCTCAACCACAAATCACACATTCTGGTCAAAGTATGAGCACTGGCAGATTCCCGGTAAGTCTGCTTCTTGCACGACCATCAGGGCGCCGTGAGTAACGATATACTTACATGCCGGTTAAGCCGGAATCCCGATCTTTCTCAAGCGACGTGCTCTGACACGCTCTCTCTTCGACCTTATTGTTGAGTTGCGAGTTGGGTCCACGTCAGCTGGCTTAGAAGAGAATTTCAAGCGTAAGTTTCTGCGTAACATTGCGAAGATAAGCATGCAATGCTGACATGCCTGCCGCTGTAGAGCTGCACCTCCTGCGATACCACTCAGACAAAAAGGCATACCTTGACCGCTACCAAGAGCTAACTGGACCACGATCGCCGCAGTGTCCTTCGGTCATTCAAAACCCCACTCCAGACCTTCTCCACTCCAACAAACGTGGGCGGGTACGGAAACTCCTCAATAAGCAACGACCTGATCTCCGATGTATACCTACTGTTCAGTGAGAGTACTCGGAGGGAGGAATCAAATGAGCACATACGCAGTCTATCGGGTATGCTTCCTGTTCCGGATGCGCTGTGTGAACCGTTATCTAACTGCTGATAACATAGCAATTACGTTATCACTTGACCAGACATACCGGGCTGCAGGGAAGGCGAAGGTCGTCGATGGTTCGAAGAAGCAGGAGAAACGGTGGCGGGGTGGCCTGCTAGATGCAGTAAACCAGAACGGTGAGACAGTAGCTTGGGTGAGTTGATGCCGCATATTATAGGTGCTGAGTGACTGAATATTCGGCTCACCGTCTCTGAATCATCAGCGTTTCTGTCAAACAAACTCCGCCAGTGAGACAAGCGAGATGTGCGAAGGTCTGAAGAAGCGCACCAAAATGCTCAAGCAGCCAGACCCAGTGGTCGTGGTGTCCGACAACTGCTGCAAGGTTGCGAATGCCATCACGACCCATTTTCCTGATGCACATATCGCCCTGGATGTCTGGCATGTCCTCCGGAGGTCAGTATTTGTGGAAACCCAACAGTTCTGCCATAAAAATGACACATCAATATGGCAGATACATGGGTTGCGTTTTAGGTGGCCGTGGCAATGGATCACGTACCGAGATCGCAAATGATATCACAGGCGCGGTTCTCAAGACAAGGGCAGACAAATATAACCCCGCCGTCTACTGGTCATCAGCGGAGCAGGAGGTACGACTTGAGGGGGTGTACAACAAGTGGGCCAAGGAGGGAGCGTTGGACGACAGCAGGCACATCCGTAAGCCAACATTAAATGCACCCTAGTTATAGAAACTGAGAACTCACCGAATCCTTCCTTCACAGACCCATGCGGAGCAGATGAAGCATGTTCGAAAAGGCTGCCTGACTCGACCACGGAATGACATCCGTGCTGATGGCAGCCGGATCGAAGGAAACCACCGTGCTTGGAACGGCCTGCAACGATCCTGGCCAAGTGGCTTGGAGATGCTCGCCGCACTCTGCCATGACCTTGTTCTCCGCCGAAACATGCGCATCGGCCACCATCTTTCAAGCCCAGATGTGTTCACCACATCAACGTATGGCTCCCACCACATTCGCCTCATCCGGGCCATCGCCCAGCAGTGGAATAGCACAATACACATGGCTGAATACACTCACCTCTTTGCCGGACTCAGTGATCTCCCTTGCTGAAGACCGTTGCCAGTGGCGAGACGTTTGGTATCGTAAAGTCCCAGTTTGCGCAGGGCTACCAATATCTCGTTACAGATGTCAAGCACGATGACGAAGACAACAACTTACTTGAACTTACAAAACCACTGGATGAACATACATATCAAGTCCTTGCAAGCATCGACATTGGCCCCAGACCCCTACCACCACTATCCGCCGCATCTGACCCCCAGCCATCTCCGACCTCCCTCTCTCAGCCGCTTTCTGCTTCTCTCCCTCAGTCTCCCTTCGTGTCTCTCCCTCCGAGTCAACCACAGACTCACAATTTGTCGCCCAGTACGTTTCTGTTTTGGCCGCCCTGGATATGGTGAAGATACTGACATTGACGGCAACAGGTCCTTGCATGGATGTTGACGTAAATACCTGCATAGTGGCGACTTCAACTTCGACTCCAGGTATAGAAGAGAGTGGAACGGCAGGACAGACGAGCTCAGAAGTGGAGGGCAGAGCCAGAGGACCAGTGCGAGCATGAGCAGAGGCAGAAGAAACGGTCAAGGCAGGTGCCGTGTGGAACGCAGGTATGGCGCTTCCATTCCTCGAGTGCACGGAGTAACCTCGGACACGATTTCCACCAGACACCATCCACCCAGTCCAGGCGCCCATCCCCTCCTCCTCAACGCTCGTCGTCTGCAGCTCCGAGTCGTACCACTACCGGTGCTGTGTACAATGCTAGTATATGCGACTTTTTCCAGCCTCGCGACACCGTCCCTGCTGCAGATGCACGCGTCACTGGCGGTGCGGATGCCTTCGCATCCTTGTCCCTGGTATCCCAGGTGCCATCGAGCATCGCTGCACCTCCAACGACCCTCAACTTCTCCGCATTCTACCAAACTCTCAAGCTGCCACCTGTCTACATCACAGGCAAGACTCGGTCACAACGGATTTTCTCGATCAAAACCGGTGTTGACCCTCTTTCCACCAAGATCGAGACAGACGACGAGCACGATTTATTTATGAAGTTACGTGAGAAATGCCAGTGGGTATCGCACGATATGAACCCAAGAAAGTACGTCGAGGCCGCATCAGTGTACAACATCGAGCTCGAGAAGCAGAACCGTCTCAATGCGTACATCTCGTATGCGGTCCGGAAGACACCACGTGCAATCATGGACAAGCTAGCGAATGTGGAGGATCAGGTTATCAAGCGGCTCATCTCAAACGACTTTACATGTGAGTCTAACCTTTTAGTTGTTCAGTCATGTATGTTACTGACTACATCGCATCAGCCAAGTCATCCGAGTCAACTGCTTATTGGAAGCGGCACTGCTTTGCAGTCCGTTTGCTCGTTGACAAGACAAACGAGCAAATCAAGGTCAGCTGGACCATTCTGCCCCCTCCACATGATACTGATGCTGACCTTGTTGATTTCCTACTTAGCGTAAGCCGAACACATGCAACCGCTGCAAGAGCATCATGTGGCCGGGTGGCAAGGGTAAGAGCAACAATCACAAGCTCACCTTTTGCTCTGATGGCATCCGCATGAGCCCTGAGTTCACGGAGAAGAGACCAGACGGAACCACTGCGACGCGCTTTGAGGCGCTCCCTCCCTGGCCACAACCGTCTGGCATCTTTGTAAAGGGATCAGTCTTCATGCCTCATGCCTTCCTCCACACTGCACGACAATTCTATCTCAACATGATCACGCTTGGCTCGGGTGGCGGCCATAATGCCATGGAATACTTGGCATTCGCTGAGATGCTCCATTCCCGAACGATCACTGTCCCGGCAGACGACTCGGAATCCACCACCTCCGAGTCGGCCGGCCCTCATCCTGACCCCACTCATCCTGCCCCCGCGCATACTGCTGTCGACTCCAATCCTGCGTCTTCCACTGCGCGTACCACTGTCGACTCCAATCCTGCGTCGTCTGCCACCGTTCCCCCTTCTGGTATCCCTCTGCAGGCCCTCGTCGACTCCTGCGCGATTGCGAAGGCTGCCAGTGGGTTTGGTGGCGCCTGCTCAGACACGGACAACGTGAAGATGTTGTTCCGTCTGTTTGATACGTTCGAGCTTGGCCCATGTCGGAAAGGGTTGATAGAGGTGCGGGAAGGCGTCAGGTATCTTCGTATCACCCCATTTCAGGATGGTAACAGGCCGGTGGAGGAGGAGGAAGGGGAGTCCGAGTCGGAGGCGGACGGCGCTGGCGGTAGTGTCTGATTGGTGAGGGCCCGGGCCATGTAGCATCACAATGTCCATTTTTCTTGATGTGGCTAGTATTCTGAACTCCGTATTGCATCGTACTCGAGTCGCGATCCTCGCGCGGTCGAATACAGGCCCTGCGCGAGCACCACAACAGTCCTATTCCACCTCCGCCCTCTCGCGACCCCTTCGCGCGCTCGGGCGCTTCTGTAACCCTATCTGAACCAAAATTGGTCTTAGGGTTTATTTGGTCGACCATTTCAGTGGCTGGAATGGTCCACCCTTGGTATGGCGCTCCTCCCAAATTTGTTACTTTGGCAGCACAGCTTTAGGGTTAGGGTCAGGTTTTGAATGGTGGCTGTGCTTCATTTTGTTATCCTTCGTTTACTTGTGGGTTATACTCTCTATTATCTTATAGCATGTTCTTCTCAGGGCGCTTGCATATGGCGCTTGCATATGATGTATCCAAGGACTTATAAACTTGCCAGTGTCCACCTAGGTATATATTATACTTATTATATTACTGTA